>JAQFXL010000110.1:0-32970 GCA_034693445.1 Edwardzetes edwardsi | reverse complement strand
CAATTAGATAATTATTTTGACGTTTGGATTAAACAATTATACGAATCATTAATTCAGTGCTAAAAATAAGATTCTCTTTTATTCTGAGCGTAAAATTTATTCTGTTCTCCAATTTTTAGCATTCATTTGAATTAGGAATTTGAAAAGTAATACATTTTTTTCTAAATTACTTTTGAGGTCTTATTGTTAGATAAGTCGATAATTCAATACTATTAACATTTATCTGCTGTTGAGGTTTGGCTAAAGTAAAAAACAAATAATAGTTTTGAGCATTGATTTCGACACAAATTTTTCCAAAATCCAAGAAATGAATTGTATGTCGAGTTTACTATCTTTTTATTCTTTAGTTTTTCTTTTCATTGAACGTCAAAATTATTTTTATCGACAAATCGTTTAACTTTTTATTTGAATTCAGTTTTTCATTCATTTTGAAGTTTTATGATAACAGCCTAATAAGAATGGAGTCTTTCCTCCATTGACCCGAAAATCCAATATCAGAGGGGAAGCCGTGAATATCTCTCAATCATATATTTATCACATCTATTGAATAAAATACTCATTTTATGTCATTTATCCGATGAGGCAATAAATATATATAAATATTTAGCCTTTTTTTGCCGAATGATTATCATTTCAGCGATGATTCAAATACTCGGAACATATTTTCTGATCCCATATTACTTTTAATTGGATTCTCAATCAAATAGTCATAACTGAAAGGCTCTCATATAAGAAAAGATCGTAAATATTAATCAAATTGAATCTATTTTTGCCGTTAAATACGGAAAATAATTTGATGGACTCCTTATCGAGTTTATCGGTTATATATTTATAATTTTTAATTTTACGATCGCTTTAATGTCTGATATGTGTATACATCGCACACAACACACACTTAAATGATATAAAGAGCTGAGCTCTCATTCAATTATCTATGCTGTGGTAATGGCCATTACAGATGCTGTGCTATGTCTATTTTATGATCACATTAGTTGAGCCAATCTCTTGAGGATCATTGGCATCGAAAAAATGTACGATATTTTCATCAGAATAGAGAGATCCAAAAAATAAGCGTTCAGTTAAAGACGGACTCAAAACTTAGTTAATTTAGAAGAATATCCAACACTAGACTGAGGAGAGGGAGAGACAATCAGAGAGCTATTGCGAGAGAGATTGCTCTAAACACAAGTCAGATAATGGTTATCCCCTGTAATGGAAGAGTTCTGAATCTGTGCTCATTATTATTGATTAACATAAGAGTGTATTTGAGGCTAAAATCAGAGCAAACAGAACGTAAATTTCGAGACAAAAGCAAAGTATTTGAGTTAAGTTGAAGACATCGCAAATGCATTACTTTTGAGACTGTCTTAGGAATTGGAAGACCTGTTCTTATTTTTGAAGCCAACACAACACTACAAATACAAAAACAGACAAAAGAGTAGACAAAAGCAAAAGAGAAAAATTAGAGTTCAATTCTCAACTGATACACAATTGGGATGACTCTACTGTTCTGTGCCTTTGGATAGACCCGAATATAACTGAGTCGGCCGTCAATCTGATTGAAGGCCTGATTGAGTTTATGTTAGGCTGTAATTAGAGAAGAGCTCAACCATTGGGACTAAATTTAATTTCCATTAGAAAGTTAACTATGAATTGGAGAGACAGTGAGAGGGAGGGATAGAGAGGGCACAGGCAGATGCAATGAGACATAGAAATTAAAGACAAATATTTTTTTTCTTTGAACATGTCTTGAGTTTAGGTCAGAATAAGAATCGTTAGCTGAGACCAGTTCACAATTAATGAACCGAAAATGCTTTTTATATCAGTTTTTTCTAATTGGCGAATAAAATTCAATTTCTGTCTTACATCTGAACCCAACTTTTGTCTCCCTTTCCATCTCCTAATTGGTTTGGAATCCATTATTCAGATTTGGATTCAATTTATAATTGAAATAAATGGTTACCAAAAGAAATGAATGTTTTCCTGGTTTTTCTTATTCATTAACATTAATCGAGTTGTTTCTTGCCTTCCCTTTCATGTTTGGTCTCATCTGTTTTGGTGGTCGTCTACTCGACTAATGCGATGATAAATATCTCATTTGATAAATCGATTGATTAGTTACCTGCAAGTGGAGCCTCCATGAATCCGGCGCGCACTTTGGGACCGGCATTCGTTATGAATCGATGGAAAAATCATTGGGTAAGTGGAAGAGGAAAGGGGAGAGGGATGGCGGGAGAGAGAGAGAGAGAGAAATGCAATCAAATTGAAGCGATTGTTATGTCGATAGTGAGAGCAGTCAGATATGAAATAAATAAAACTCTTATATAATAGTCGTTCAGACTTTGATTTTTGGGCTCAACTCATAGCAAACATTTCTCTTCTATTACTTTCACTGATAACCAAAAACTCTTCTCATCTGAACTGAATTTTGACTCAGTATTCAACTCTTAAACAGTTTTGGAGCGCCTGTCAGACAAACATTATGGAGTGGTTAGAACTTCAACATTAAAATAGTTATATCAGAGAATAGTCAGAATCTTTTGGGAAATATTTGGACAGTTCTTTAGGCTGGGCTTTGACTGGACTTTTTCATGAAAAAAGACTCAAAACAATTGCAGTCAAAAGCCTTTTCCATTCGAGTCTTCTGTAATATACGTTAACTCACGACTCAGTTGTGTTGGACTCGAATCAAATGCTATTCGACTCCAGCCTCAAGACATGTACTGGAGCTAAGTTAGAGAATAGGAAAGTAGTGTTCCTCTATTCATATTATTGTGTCTGTTGTTAACATCGATCCGAACTCAGGCGACATGTTATGAGAAAATGGCTAAACTTGGCAAAAGTCGTGTAGCACTCACTCAACAGCACAGGGCTTGCATTCAAACACTGCATATAAATTCGTTTTATAGCCGGCGAACCATTATTTTCCTGACTATAAAATTCTGGCAAAAATTATTCGCAAAAGACTAGAATAAAATTTATGAATTGTTATTATATTAATGTAATATTTGAACAGAACTGGCGTTCACTGGAATTATCAAAAACTAGTTGTTAAGCAAGAAATTAATTGCTCCTGCAATCATATGATAAGCCATACATAGCTTGCGGTGGAATGGCTTCTAATCTGTTTTAATCTATAATAAAAGGCGTAAAAACATTACTCAACAATAAGAATAGAGATATTTATTCCTGGGAACCAAAAACAATATTATTTTAAGATTAATAGCATTTTTCTTCGCTTCAGATTAATTTATGGTAACTTTTAGCTCAAAAGAGCGGAATTGAGAGATATTGCACGAAAAAAATTTGACGACGTGTGAGCACAGTCTACCCCCTGAGTGATGTTTATTAGTCTAATTTCCCGCAAGAGTTATAAAAAAGATTTTTCGTTTCGAAACATTCACTGAAGAGATGTTTGACTAAAATTTCAGATATAATAAAAAATAAAAATAATATTTCACTCATCAGTCGGTGTGAAGACAGTAATGTCTGTGCGATAGAGGAATGACTGTCAATTTCGAGGCGATATATCGTTTGCTTAATGTATTGATTGTGAATGTCGGGAGTGTTGTGTCGGCACATCAGCTCAACTCAATTTGAAGTGCCTTTCCTTACAGACAGCAAAAGATGTTTTTTATCATAACTTAAACGCAAAATAGAAGAGAAATGAGACCCAAAGACGAGGCTCTAAGAGTCCATAAAAACACTATTCCTTCAAAGGCTTAGGTCTTGCTTTGCATCTCGTCTTTTGAAGTTTTATATTATATCGAAATCCAATACTTGGGCTTAGGGTTAGGCACTAAAGAAGACTCCTAACAATTCTTAGTCCTTTTTTGTATATCTATTCTCTATTCTTATTCCTTTCGTCAGTTTTTTTTTGTTTTTTCCGTAAGAGAATCCCCAATAGTTTCAATTTTGTGTTAGGCTTGTTAGGCATGTGCTCTGGTCTCCTGAGCTACTGTTCCCTTCATATACGTTATAGTTTAGAAATTATGAGCATAGCCTCAGAATCTGGTGTTTATACGAAAGCTATTTCTGTAAAAATCAATCTCAAGAGAGAAACAAACTTTTCTCCACTAAATAGAAATATAGTTGAGTTGTATTGCAGTAGACGTGAGCTGAGAGTTGAGTTCACACACAATGAGTTTAAAAGACTTACATCCCATACATTGATGGAGAAGAGCAAAGAGACTATGTGTGGCGGCGCTAAATGGGATGTTGATATCATTGAGACCTGTAATGATCGCTTGAAAGCACAGCACATTTCACTTGTGTTCACTCCGTTTCTTTCACACTTCCTTAAGCCTTAACACTCATTGTCTTCGCATTTATTTTTTAATATTAACGCTGAACTTGGAACACATGACATGACTTTCCCTAACAATAGGGTTTCATGAGATTATAAAACTCATTCTTTAATACATTTTTGGACAGGTTTATTGGTTGGGTCCCCTATCGGGTGGTGTTTTGGCCGGACTTATATATGAATATATATTCGACACGAAAAAAGCCGGAAAAACAATACGCGAAGCCTTCGACGAACTGGAAAGAGGTAAGGGATAGAAAGCCATTTAATGATTGTTCACAACCTGACATCACTGCCAACACTGGCAGAGACCAGACGTGTGCTGACAACTCAACACTCAATAACAACAAAAGCAGATAAAAAATAAATTGAAAAAATATAAGGAAAATAGAGGAAAATCAAGTGTAGGCTCAGATTGATTGCTGCGGCCGTATATTACACACAATATTGAGGCAAATGCTATAAACATAATAAGATTTGTTCGCATCTTTTGCCGCAATCGTATGTCCGTACTCTTAGAGCCCCTCCAATACCTCAAGCATTGCAGGGAAAACAGTTTTACGTATAAAATGCAATCGCAATGCAATGCCTTTTGGGTTAAGCAATGATTTCAACCAAACGGTAAAAATCAGTCGAAAAAAAGTTCAATCAATTTATGGAATTGTATTTCTGATTCTCGACTTTTTTTTACTCAACTGATTATGTATTCCTATCTGAACCCCAAATCCGAGTGACTTTTTCAATACAATTCAGACGATTCGCAACATTCAGTCGTTTCTGAAACACATTCTCTCCAACGATAAAAGTATTGAATATATTCTGATTCACATTCAGATTCCCTTTCATTTCTGATTCTTACGACTTATTCTGTGCTCATATGAGGAATATTCAGTTTTTCCACTTTTACTATTTTCGTCAGCTTCTTATTCTGTGCCGTTCTGTGTGTTATATCTGTACTATCACTGCATTGCTTTATATGAAAGTATTTTAGGCATAGATTATAGCAAAACGTTGTAACAAATGTACAAATCGTATATAAATTGGCAAAAATATCAATCGACTCACCATTTGATCAGTTATTGGATTTTTGACGAATGTGTGGCCAAATCATACCAATCTTTGATTTGTAAGCTAAGATCGCCATATGTCGCACAGGAAAACACAGCATAAGTCTAGACAATTTCAGCCCTAAATCATTGGTCAGAAATATATGACAGAACAAAATATTAAACTATTCCTCTGAAGAAGAATAAGTTAGTGTCAGAACTGTTCTAAAAGTCAAACTTTTCTCAACTCTTGAAAAAGTTGTCCCCTGAGCTCTGCTGTAGTGACGGGTTGTGTCGCACATCAATAGTCAAATCGATTTGATTTATGTTTTTTTCATTCATTCTTCGCTCAATTTTGATGTATTTCTTCTGTTTTGTCGCAAATCTTTAGAATCCAATTTAGACGACGACTACGAGGACCCAGAAATCAAGATTAACAACAAAGGAGTGATGGCTTACAGTACAACTTCTGCCACTTCATCCGGCAGTTCGAGTGGTCACCGGTCTAACCACACCCAACAGAGCCAAGTTAGCGTTCACGCCAATGGTTCGGGCGGTCATTACGACAGCTTTCGCACAATGGCCACAATTAACGCATACACTCCAACACCAGCGCCCGCAGATGGAATAGGGGTATATAGCAGTGGTGGCGGAACACCACATCACGTGAACCTACCGTCCAATAACTACCACCAAAACAATTCAAATTACGGCGGTGTTTATGGTCCTTCACGGAATAATTACGGTCACAATACTCTAAGACAACTGCCATCGCGTATGGACTACAGTGGAACTGTAGCCGTGTCCGCCCCGGGAAATACCAAATTCTGAGCACTACTTCACCGTTTAATTTATAATTTAATTAAAAGTCGATATCATTCGTAAATAACATAATTTTGCAAAAATGTTATCATAACTTATGAACTATTTGTAGTGTTTCGCACATCCATAAGGACTGGTGTATAACAAAAAACCATAATTTGCTTACTTTAGTGGAAATCTTGTCATAAGATTACAAAGAAAACATTCGTTACATAAACACAAGAATTATGTGTTCTTTTGTATTAAAACAACCAAACATTGGATTAATTAATAATATTTGTTAGTTATATATAAGAGACATATAAGAGATATATTTTATTTCGGATTTGCATTTTGGTAAGAAATGACAAATCGATCATTAGTTAACCTTGTTAATACTTTACTTCATTACACTGAATGATGAGTCAAACCCCTGATCCCTGCTTTCGATGACTTTTTGTGAAAGTTTTAATGACTTGTATTTAATTGGATATGAATTGAATGCTTCCAAACATATAATGAAATCTTTGTATATTATTTGTGAATATATTGACTGCAAATCGCAAAACACTGTGTATTCGCTTTCGGCAATACTCTACTGATTAGCCGTATATTAATTTAATAGTTATTTTATATTATTATTATTATTCCGTTATATGTATTGTAAATAATTAAAATATAGAAAAAATACAGAATTTAAGTGAAAAAAAATTTCTTTCCTTTGCTTTTCATTAAAATTAATGAATTCGTATAAAAAGTTTTCTTTTTTCCGAAAGAATGAGTGAAAAGCGAGTGAATGAGAGACTCAATTGAAGCCAAAAATCGATAAAAGAAATTCTCATTTAAGGCCAAGAATTTTCTGGTGACTCAAAGTCTGCCAGAAATGAGTCTGAATTTCAATCGAATCATTGGTAAAGGAGTGGGGAAAGGACTGGGAGGAGAGGACTACAACAGTTTTATAGTCTAATGTTTGTCTCGTTTTTCTCATTGTGTTAGGAATTGAGTCGATGTCGAGTTGTGTTCTGTTTTATGGACTGCAAACAAAATCATTTCCAATAAGACTAACACTTGCTTTGGTCGACACTTTTTTCTCCAAATGTTTATATATTTCTTTACTATTTATTATCGCTTTTTTAAAGGACTTCTTTCACTTCTTTCTGTATATCACGTCAGAGCACAGGCATAGACCGAAGGTTTGCCTTCAATCCTTTATATTGTCCATTAGTTTTGAATGTTTTGGCAAAAAATTGGTTCGAGTTATAAAACATTACCGAATAATTTATTTTGTGTTTCGAATCGAAACGCAAAATGACTGAAATTTTTCTTATTTCAGACCTGATCTCTATTTGAAACAAATATTCAGACAAATAGCAGAAAAAGATAAGAAAATGAGAAAAGAAAAGCCAAAGAAAGAGAAAGAGTGAGAATACAAGACTCAAAACGTATGCTTCGACTCGTGATAATCAAAATATATGGCCTTAAAAAACACTATTATTGTAATAATAGACAGAATAGAAGATAGACTTCAAAAGAAGAGAACAGTTTTGTCACAATCAGAATCAGAGGAATGAAAAACGAATTTTTCACTATTTTTCAGATTATTCTCCTTTTTATGTGAAACCAAATTAAATGAGAAACTCGTCGAGAGTTCAGTCACTGAAGAAATCACTTTTTCACTCATAAAGTTTGAAAAAATTACATTTTTTTATTCAAATTTTCGTATGAGTTGTGAGCAAAACATACGATAAAGTCATTACTTATATATAACTCAACACAACATTGAGATAAAGTCATAGTTTTCCTCATAATATATGTACAAAACATATCATATTTTATAAGAAGAGTCTCTTTTGAAAAATATTTTTGATATTTTTTTAACATTAAAAGTATAACAAAACTGAAGAGAAGAGTCGAGAGGAGTGTAGAGGAGACGAGTCGGTGCTCTTCTCAATGCTTCTCATATCAGCACATCATTACAGTTATGGCAATCAGTTATTAAACGCGATTTTGGATATGTTGGACGACAATGCATTTGCACAGAATATCGTAGGCCGCCCTGTTGTGCGGTGACATGAATACAGTCAACGAGGCCGGGATGAAGAAGACGGCCGAAAGGTTTTTGATAAGAGCGCGCAGTAATGACCTAAAAGTCGGAGTTAGATATGAAATGATAGCAAAAAAGTAGTGAAATCATTAAATGTCAAAAATATCAGATAATTAATGGTCTGATGGAAAGCAATGTACCGAAGAATTCCGATATTTTTGGCGGGAATAACGCGAATGAGACCATTCCCCAAATCGATGACAGTATCACAGGAAACGACTGAAATACCGAAAATTGCTTTGCCGGGAGTCGAACCGCCCTCTCTGTTCATTTGGCCCGAATAGAGACATATTGTCTGTCCATTTGAAATACAATACATGACCGCAAACAGAGGAGCCGGTAAAGAGAGTCAGCCATATATGAGAGGATAGGAATTGATTACTAATGTTATAAATGTTATAATAGTCGAGAAATCGATCAAAACATAGGCTTTGATTAGACAGCAGTCAAAGCAAACAATCAATTGAGCGAAGAAGGGATCCAATACTTGCCTCATATGCGCACACAATGGACCGGTGTATCATTTCTATGATTATTATCTCAGATGTCAGTTCGTATGCGATTTGGAGCGCATCGAAGTCGTTGTCGAGAAGACTCAAATCAAATTTGTCCAAATCTCTGCTCAAATATCAAATAATAATCAAATATTATTTGCATTAAAAATATTCGTAAATACTATCGAATAACGATTGCATTCAATACTAAACTAATAAACAAAATGAAGCCTTTCTTCATAAAAATCATAATTAAAGTAATTGTTGTTCTGTTTGACTGAAGATATAACACAAATATACGACTATTGGATAGTTATGGTTATGAATGGCTGCAATGGAAGGGCAATACATACATGAGTTCCAGATAATCGACAGCAACGTATGTTACCATTAATTTCAGAATAAGAAGAAAACAAAAATCAATGACTTCGGCTGCGATTCGTTTCCAAAGCCGGGGAATCACAAACACACGACCTATCGATGCAAACAATTGATTCAAACAATGATTGATATATTCGAGTATTAAAAAAAAGGGAATGAAATGCAGTACAAAATCTCATATCTTTTAGACTTTGTTTAGTACTTTCTTTTGAGAATTTAATTTATTAAAAGAAAAATTGTTTTTTCGCTCCTTTTTCGCGCAAAACAACGCAACAAAATCTGGTTTTATTAAAATATATGATAAAGAAATTCTGAGCAAAACTAAAGCCAACCAAAGAAAAGAGCACAGAATATGATATATAGAATAGAATAGAAAGCAATACAGGAGGAGAGTGAGGCACAGCTCAAAGAATAGGTTGTGTGGAGTGGCTGTGAACGAGAGGTTTTAGTAATTTTTCTCTCATATCGTTGGCATATCGTTCACAACATTCTCTCATTTAATCGCATGAAAAAGCTTTACTCAAACACTAAGGGCTTGAGTGCGAAGACAGGAATTATTCCTGGAATGACATTACTTTACAACCATTGAGAACGAGAGCAGTAAAAAATTGAACTCAACTATCAAATTGTCTTTTTCATCAAATGGTACTTTCATTTGAAATATTCTTCAGTCACTTTCAGTAGCCTTAAGAATGTTAACCATTTGAATGATTGTATATAATAGCGATCCATAAGTTATATTCTGAGTCGACATTACATTATTTTCGCTCTTATGGTGTCACTATTGAAGACAATCACATATCTATTGCCAATAATGACCGGTCCTCTCAATAATACAATCAGAAAGCAGAAGAACAGCAAAGAGACAACGAGAGGACAAGCGATGCATTGCAAAGAATAGTAGGGAACTGTAGGGAACAGCTATAATAGTGTATTTGATTCCAAACTTTATTTGAGAATTTAGGCAATTGTTAACAAGTAAGTCAAGCGAACCAATGCCTCAATTCCTTTACTTCATTGCACTCACGATATTCGACTAAACAGATAATTGGATCCAAAGAATAATAGAACAAACAGTCAAACACTCCAACAGTTAAACTAATTGTATAAACAGTAATCCATGTCTTCTGAGGAACAGATCCAAAGTTTTAAGTATTAGTCAACACAAAAAACACCAAACATTTGCACATTTATATGACTGCAATACTGAAGGATCGTTTGCATCTCAGCACAGAATAATTCAAACAAATCATGTTTTTATGCATTTGAAGAACTCTTCTAAAACTGAATTACATTTTTCGACGAATTTATTTCAAAGATTAAAATAAAAATGAATATAAAATAAGTATTTTTGTGTCACAATTGACTGAACAGCACAAGTGTCTCAAAATAATTGCATGCCTTACAGGCACTTGACTTTACATTTTTTTGTTCATTCAATTTATTGCAATTTATTTGCAAAAATTTTGATCCATTTTTTCAGATGAAATAAACAGAAAAACTGAAGCAAATGACGAGAATTCAAAGCGATTTAAAACTTTTAGTGTCTTTCCTGAAGGAAATGAACACAAAATTTGTTTAACTCATCGAATCAAATGACTGGGAGTGGGATCAGAGATAGAGACAAAGGCAATGGACAAACACAGGGCTGACTCTTCTTTTAATGAATTCGATCAGAGCTTAACTTAATTTAATTTAATGCTTGGGTTTTCATAAAAGCAAATTAAAGGCAAATAAAATTACCGTATTTTTGCCCAAAACTGAATTATAGGTAAAACTAAAGTAAACTTTTGATCGGAAAAATTGGTTTGACTTCAGAGCAAAAACACAATAAATTAAATTTAATACCAAATAAAACACTATTAGAAGGAAATTGAATATACTTTGAGTGAAATTCTTGGTTTCAAAATCAAAAACTTCCAAAACTTAAGCGAAAGTCAAACAAATGAATGCGAAAAAGTTTTGTCAATCACTTGGATTTCAGGACTGATTTGTCGTTTAAATAGAAAATCTAATTATTAGTTAAGACCCGAAAAATAGGAATAAAAAGAGAGAAGAAAATCAATTCAAACGTAAATTAAAAGTTTTTCTTTAAACCGACTTTTCATCGGATTTGAAGTCAAATACTTCAGGCATTAAATGAACTGAAATTGATTTAATGTCAAGACTAGGAGTAAGGCATAAGTTTTTCTTCTGATGGCAACAATATTTTGTACGTCAGTCGCGACAAAAATCGATTACAAGAAAAATTCAAAATTCATTTGAAAAATAAATTTGCATTTAAAGTGATTTTTCACTACTCTTTCCATAAATGATACCATCAAATATCCATTTGAAGAATATATTCCTCTCTTTCGAAGTGATTTGATTTGTTATTTCTGATACACTCTTAATCTCAAAATGCAAAGCAAAGGACTTGCAGTCAATCATTGGATCAAATGATTAATTGATTATTAAATTCAATTTAATGTAAATAAAAGGGAATATTCTTAAAGGCCTTCCGATTGATATTCAAAGCAAAACTCAAGGCTTAAGACCCGAATCACTAAATGGCATAAAATAGAAGCCCTTTGGAAGCGGTCTAACATTCAAAGTAATGCCATCTGAAGAGCACTTCAAGTTTGATATCATATCAGATTCGGATCAAATATACCACAAGAAAAAGAAAAATAGATATCTTAAGAGAAACGGTAGGACTGACCCGTTTGAGGACCGTTTGTCGCGTTATTCACTAGATTTTGGTTGGGATTAGTGTTAAACAGAAAACTGTTTGGAAACCCATTTTGTTGTGTCGATGGAAGCGATGACATCGAAGACATCACAAATGGATAATTGAGTGCAAACCAGTTGTATTGCATTGTCTGAAGAATCCACACATTCAGGTGTTGGACATATTCGTTACAAGTCTTGTACGGCAACTGTGAATCTGAAGACACGTCTGCATCCATCGGATTATTTGTACCGTTGTTCCCAATAACACCAGTTCTTCGACGTCTTACTCCGCCATTCAAATCATTATCTTCTGGCTGTCTGTCTGTGTTATCCGCCATTTTTACGATACGAACTCAAACCCAATAATAATAATTAAATTTTTCATTCAGTGGACAAAAAATGGTATTAAATGACTAAAAATAACTCTAAAACTGACATCACTTTCACCGTTAAATGACTTCAAATCAATGACGTCAACCAATTACACAATCATTTGGATTGTTTTTCTAACAAATTTCAACATTTAATCAGTTCAAATTCAATATAAAACAAACTAGATGTTGTTTGCAATTCAGTTGACAAATTTTTAATTAATTTGACCATGTAGAGCCATGCTCCAATTAATTTAAAATAAGATTAGTTTTGTTTTTATTGTTTTTAAAGACGTATTTGTGTTACAAACAATTATCACGTTTTTTGTCTTTAAATTGTAAACAAAACAAACAAAATGTTTAAATCTATTGTCGTTTACCGAAGTTTAAAGGCTTTGAAACCGATTAGAACTCAATATTTATGTCCAATAATAAGAAGACATTTAAGTTCAGACAACAAATCAGGTGATGAATCTATTGATCAAAACCAGACCGACGAAAGTGCGGCCAATGAGAAGACCTTAACGTTTGCCAAAGCATTTGAAAAGTTTGAGAAATTGGTCGAAGAGTCCAAATCAGCGAAGAAGTCATCGGAACCCATCGACAACGAAACGTTTCCCACACTTCTAAGGTATTCGACTTTCATTCAAATGGGAGATCCGGACGGAAAGATCGTCGTCGGAAAAATCGAAGACATTGTCAACGACGACCTCTACATCGACTTCGGCGGTAAATTCAATGCTGTCTGCAAAAGACCAAAAGCTAATCCAAGGTTTATATATAATTTCATTGGTTTTCCGTCCATTTAATGAATGATATCTTCTTTTGGACAGCGATTACGTTCGCGGAGCAAAAGTCAGATTAAGAGTCAACGACTTGGAACTGTCCGACAGATTCTTGGGCTCATCCAAAGACATGACTCTTTTAGAAGCGGACGCAACACTTCTGGGAATTATATGGTCGCCCACCAGAAGTGTTGACCGAAAGTCCGAACAAGAAGTGGACAGCATTTGAACATTAGATCATTAGTTTTCGTTTTCATTATTCATATTTAATGTAGTTTTGAGTCAAGGATTTCATTACAATCGCTAATGAAATGCAATAATAGCTGTAATTATAATAAATTATTGAAAACAATTAAATCACAACACAATTGAATCAATAATAACGAGTAAAATATAATATAATTTACGAATAAAAAGCAAATTAAAAATAAATAATAATAACATTGAATGCGATTCAAAATTAATTACAATTAAGTGATTTGTAAATAAATTCCTATAAATAAATCATTTCTTCAAATATAAAATACAATATCAAGTCTAAGAGGGACTCAATGGCACACTGAGTCTGTTTATGTGTGGACTGGACCGGCTCACTGCCCCATTTATTTGTAGGGGTATTCACTGTGACCTTTGAATTTTGTTTTCTCTTCAAACGCCCAGACATTCAATTAAGTCATTATTTATAAGTCATTCTGAGTTATATGTGTTTCAGACGAACGAAAGAATACAAAAAAGTGATTATAACTGATATTAAACTATGAGAATGATTTGCAATCCTATTATTTAGCCATTCATTTGGTATAAGAGTTGAGTACAGCATACAAAATGAAGTGACGCCCAAAATGAGACGCCAAACACGTAATTGTGGCCAAACTTTTCCACTTCAAAGGGTGTTCTCGTCTTTTAAAATAATTCTTTTGTTATAAATCTCATCAAAAACTTTCATTTGGTTTCAGATTTCGGTTAAGTCGGGAATGAAATACATTTAATGCAAAATATGTTCTTTGGTCTGAAAAAAGGAATCTTTTGGACAATTTTTATGGTCTTTGACTTTACATTTGGCAAAGAATCTAAAATTTGGACTAAAATTATGTTCGTTTAAGACATTTGGTATTCTGGAAGTGATTTTGAGGCCCTCTTAAACACTGAGTTTCCGAACTCCTTTCCCCTAAAACTTATGAGAAATGAACAAAATGTCGAAATATATCACTCGAACGTCATATTATGTCAAATATGTTGAGCCGACCGTCCAATCGGTTGCCGACACTCAGAGTTTATGCGATAAAAAGCGAAATATTGTTATTATTTGTTATTTTCATTGTATAAAAAAAATCTCAAAAAATGTCAACACATTAAACGTGTTGTGGTTTTCCGAAAAACTCGTCATAAGAGTCACTGTTGTCGTTGTGGTGAACGTCTACTTTGCAAAACACACTTCCAGATGAGGTGTGCGGTGGTGTATGGCATAAGAGACCCTTTTCATCGTAAGCGTGTGGCCGATCCGGTGGAAGGGGTGGTGGTAGTGATGGTAGACCCGGATCTCTGAAACTTGACATTTGCTGCTTTTGAAAGGGAAGTGTAGCATAAGGCGCTTCATCACTCTCTTCCGCTATTGTTTCGTGTGTCCACAGCATAGCGGGCTGTCCCGGTCTGGCCAACAATGGCTTCGTTTTGTCGGATGAGTCGCTATACCTGAAGGCAAGCGATCCCTCTTCGGACACAACACTGGTTCGGGCACTCATTTGCGGAGTCATTGAAGTGTCGATGTATTGAAAGTTCTTTGAAGGGCTGACAGAAAGCATTCCCGCCTTAACTAACAGAGAATTCCTTTCCTCAATCTTGATATAGACATAAGCGGCAGAACAGGCGATCACTATTATGACGATCGCCACCAATATTGGGATCAATACAGCAGAACGAAGATATGGTGGCACTGGATATCATATAAATGCAAAAATTAGTAATTAATTCCTGGAATAGAATCCTTCAAAGTTTGAAAAATTGAAAACAATATTCAAATTTCGGTTCAAATGATTAAAAGTCTAATAAATACGAGAAATGAATAATTGATTGCATTTATTCATTAGATGCGAAAATGGGTTAAATTTTTCAAAATTAATGACTTTCTAACCAATAATTTTGTGAAAACTTTGATAGCATATCAACCAAAAGAGTAGAGCTCTTTGTTAGCTATTTTGTGCTGAGTTTAGTGTATATTCTGATCATACAATTCAAAAGCAATTCATTTAATCGCTATAATAATAGCGAAGACTTTGATTAATGTTAATAAAGAGCTTTTCTTTTTGAATATTTTGATTCATAGCATCGCTTTATATCCTATTCTTTAGTCTTATATAAAGCGATGCAATCAAATAGACTCCAAACTCAATGAACACACGAAAGGATAGGCCATAATATACGCTCCCTTTCAGTGACTAACTATAAAACCCTCTTATTTTTTAACAGCACTGATATTAGCCCTGACCTCAAATACTTTCGGTTTCTCTATAATGACGTAATTGTTGAAAACAAATGAATTACTATTTATAGAAATATTAATCACTTTTTTATAACAAAATTAATAATACTTTTAGGAATAAAACTCATAATAACTTAGAAATGAGAGAAAAGCACAGAATTAAGCGAATTAGTCATACTTTCGATGACGAGAACATCACTATAGGTATCTGAGCCATAGATGTTTGACACAAGACATGTATAGACACCAGAACTGATGGCCGACACGCGATCGATAAGTAGTGATGAGTAATCTTCTTGTGACTCAATGGCCACTCCCACTGATTCAGAAGCCATCGGTTTTAATTGATGGCCATCTTTGAGCCATCGAAACACTACCGGAGGACTACCTTCTAGTAGACGGCAGAAGACTTTTACTGATTGACCCGAAACTACATTCCTATCGAATGAGAAGGGCTTTAATTTCGGGGCATTTCCTGCAAACAGAAGATATAATTGAATTAAATTGCATTCAATTGAAAACACTTTGCATTTCGCAAACGCTTCAAATCTCTCTTAAATTGAATAAAATTTCTTTTATTCAAAGATTAATAAGTTTTTAATTAAAAACTAATGAATTAATACAAACCCTGATATGAAAGTTGAATATACGATACAATTATTGTAATAATAAACACAAAAAACATTTTTAATCACAAGTTTTAAAACTATTCATAAAATAATAAAAACTAAAAACACGAATAAATAGATTTTGAAATTCAGATCAAAATAAAATCATTTTCACTGAAAACTCATGAATTCAATGAATATTTATTAGAAAATTTGATGCATTTTTCAGTACATATTTCAGATGAATCACAAAATTTATTAAAACTAATGTTTTTTACATTCATTTAGAAATCATTATTCAGTTTAAATGTTTGAATGCATAGGATTTTAAACACAAAGTAAATCAAATATATCGTCCATTTGATTGCATCGAGCGCTGAGACCAGACGTCCTAAGAGTCAGTCTATGAGAACTTTGAGACACAGTAGTGCCTCAACAGAGGAGTGACTCGAGTATTGTTTGCGCACACATTGGCCATACATTTGACTGAAGCGACACTCAATTTCAATGCACAGAACACAATATGAATGGATATTTAAAGGGAAATCACTATTTCCTGAACAGCTGTTATCCACTTTCAAAAGACAAAGAATATAATAGACTATAAGATCCTATACTTTGTCTCACATTTAAAAAACTTGTTATTCAAGTTTATGCAAAAATTGAATCAACTTTTAGCTAATGTTTATACATATGAATCGCAAATTAGCTTTTTTTCACTATTTATAAACATTTTGTAAATAATCTCTTTTCATATGACATACACTAAACTACAGATTCTATGAATTGGATTCAGTTTTTTGTTTATTTATTTTTTTCCGGATTTCAAACTAAAATATAAAACAGACTTTTGGTTATCAATAGAAAAAAGTAATTTTTTGTTTGAATAAACTCATAATTGAAGTCATTTAACGCACTTATACTGCATTAGACTGTAATCCTAGAAAGTAATCAGAGATACCAGGATAATGATTCTGCGGGTAATTTTAGAGACTAATATTTTGCTAAACTCTGGGTCTTATCAATGGCCTATTCCTTATTCGCCGATAGTTACCATGATCAAGTTTCTAAGTGTATAGTCAAATGAATACACTTACACTTAAACTTGAAGATTCAAGTTTTCGTTTTCTTATAATATGGATGAGTGAACGACAATATTCCCGGGGATATCATAAACAGAACAATAAACAAAACTAGAATAGGGAGCACCAGTTAGCACCATGTTATATTGCAAATGTGGGTTATATTTTTGAATTGTCCAATCATAGGTATAATTTAGGATATTCAACTTACCAAGCAATATTCCAAATGTTAATTGTTAGACTTTGAGCCATTTAATTCTAAATTGAAAAAACCTTGATCATCTCTTTGACGAGTTAATGTTAGCAATTTTTTCAGACTATATAGGTTTGGAAGCATTGAAGGATGATAAAATTCACAGGATGCTTCCATGAGAACCTATGTTAAGCTAATGTTATTTTAATTTTCAATAAATTGACAAGTTTATATTTTGATTGATGGCTCTCAACACTAATAATTCTAACTTTTTATTAATTGGTTAGAAAACAGGAGCACAACATTTGAAGGACTTTCTTCAATGTTCTAAATTAGATGGTTTATCTAGGACATCTAGCACAAATTGCTGTACAATCCAATAACAAAAATAAAACTAAATCATTGAAAATATCAAACATTTATTCTTTGCATAAACTTTGATTCATTTAGTGATAAATCTGTCCAAAAGCTGAATAGATGTCCCAATTTTGTACCAATCAAAGAACGGGTAGTTTTTACTCATCACTATCGTCTTCATCACCACCTTCTTCCTCTTTATCTTCTTCTTGATCTTCTTCTTTTTCATCTTCTTCTTCTAAAAGACCAAGACTTAATGACTTCACTTTTTTGTCCACATTTTGCTTAATATTTTGGGGGTTTATTTTAACACCGCTTGAGATTATCCGATCTAATCCAGATCCTTTAATTTTTATACCATTGGCTCCTGTTCCTTTTAAAATTGAAGAAGTTTTGCCTAATCCTAAACTTTTGGTTCCAGGTGAAGACTTTTGCAAACCACTCGTCAATTGATCAACAAATGCATTCACAACTAGCAAAAGACTGATCAAAACTACTGTAAAAACACTAATTTTCAGAACAATATTCATATTTTCAAACCATTACTTAGTTATAAACAATTGAAAGAATTTAATCGAAGGAATTAGAAAAATAAACAAGTTGATAATCTAAATTTTGATTTATTGCTGTTTAAATGGGAATTCTGAGTTAATTTTTACCCAAAACCAGATGGAAATATTTGATTGACGCATAATTTGCAAAAATAATTTCCATTTTATTTTACTTTTGATCTAAAAGTTTGTGAATAGAAATGCATTGAATTAAATGATAGACAAAAAGATAAGAAAAGTGTCGCAAAAATATATTTCATTCGTTTATCAAAGAAAACGATTGAATAAAATATAAAATTTATTCTTAAGAATAATAGTCTCTATTGTTGTCATTTTCAGAAGAAGACAAATATGACATTTTGATGGCAAATATAAAAGATGAGCTTGGTATTACAATTTGAATTATCTTTTCTTGGACTTATTCATTGATTTGTTACCTAAGAGATATTTTAGAAACTTTTCCAATATGTGATTGATATGTAATATGAGGTAGGTGAAATTCAATTCCACGATTGATTGCTGTTCAGAATTTTGATAGCATTACTTCGGTTTTGAAGTTAAAACTAATTAAACTCATTCAGCAGAATAATTGCCAAGCACATATGCACATGCAATTTATCATGCTCAAACACATGACGTCAAATGGAATCGTCGAAACCCTTCGCTTTTTTCAGGCTTTATAAAAGATATGAATAAAGGGTTAGCCGAAAATACCCTCGACTTCTGCAAACCCCTGATTTTTAACGCTCAGAAACAAATTAGTCGCTAAAACTATATTTTAAGCGAATCTAAGGATAATTTAAACTATAAGCGGAATAAACGGATTTAAAATAAATTTGTCCCAAAAATAACCATTTTGTTCAACATCTTACCCTTGCCTGTAAACAATTTGGAAAACCACCCCTGGATGCCCCTGATGTAATATCTACACTAAAGAAATGATTGACCAAAAACTAATAACGCGAAAAATTTAACAGTAAATTTATAATTCTAATTAGGTGATAGAATACAGTAAGCTTGATGAAAACAATTTGTAATTTATTATCAATTATTCTGTGCATTTATGTAGTGCTTTATTCCTAAGGCATTCAGCAAACTATTTGCAGAAATCAAATGATAGAAATAATCAAATTATTATTATTTCGAATAAATTATTTATAAAACTTTTTTGTGTTTAACTGATTCCAACATTTAAGCCATAAATTAATGCAAACAAAAGTCTCGGTTGTTATTCAACCAAAACATTAATCACTTTTTCATTCTATACTCAGTTTTAATCACAATTTTATCGAATTAAACGCTTATATATAAACCACTTGCAATAAATAATCTTGGTACCAAAATATAACTTACCGTTGCCAATCAATATCGTCAATGCCCTTAACAATCTTAAATATCATTGCCTTAGACTAATACAACTCTTTAGTTTCTGAATCAATTAATTAAGAAAATATTTATGAAATTATATTAAAGACATTTAATTAATCAATTAGGCAATGAGAGTGATTCTTGGTCTTTTTTTCAATATGAATACAAATGTAAAGAGTCGATGATATCATTGATATTTTAAAATCATATGAATTCCCAATTTATTCGAATAATTGAATCCTTAAACATGTTTTTCATTATATTTTAATTTAATCGAAGAAAGTTTTGCTGACTTTTAAGATGAAATTCCCTTTCTATCAAATGGTGAGCCCCGAGAGTGTGATTGCTATCCTGCAAACTGCAGGGGTCTGTGAAACTCATTATCGACTCGAAAGACAAAAACAGAAACGAATTCACTTACAATAGGAATGATTCGCACATATCGTTGGCGTTCACTTCGAAAGTCAATCAACATTTTGATTAATTGAATCAAAACAAAGGGAACGGATAATACAATTTCATGTAGTCATTGATTTTTGCCGGTTAGTCACCAGTGAGAACTCATAAACATGAGAAACCCTGGGCTAAGAAACTCATGAGTCATGACCTTAGGCTCGACTGAAAAAATACCAAAACCTTTGCCAAAAGTTAAACTCAAAGTCATTGAAGACTTTTAACAACAATTCAAACTTCAATCGACTGAAAGATTTCTTTTCAAATATAAGTTTATTAACGATTCGATCAAAAGTTGAAGGAAAGGAAAGACTAGTGTTTTTCAGACTAATCCGTCACATAATTAAAATGATGTGTTGTCTAAGAAAATAAATAAAAATTATTTCAATATTTAAGTCAAATGTAGTCTAAAGTGAAAGATAAGGGTTTAGTCGAAGACTGTGACACCAGTACTGATAGTGGAGACGACCTGATGTCTGATTGTTTTCATGTGCTTTTTATTCCTATATTTGCGATATATTTTGATGGAAGCATAAAGAGGTAGTACAGCCACTCCAAGCACCAGAACAACAGCACCGGCACACACTGCCAGAGAGCCCAGAATCGGCACTAACATTACTTTACTAGCGAAGACAGCGCCCCGGATCATTTTGCGTTGAATAGGTTGGTCTGCTTTGTATCGGTATTTACAGCCAAAGATACTTAGTTTGGAGTAATGGTCGCCAAAGAACTTCAAACGCCTTAATTTGTCGCCACATTTGTAACAAAAGTCAGTCTTACATCGGGTGCAGTGCATGTGATCACAACCACTTGTCCTCTGGATATATATCTGTTGAAACAAAATCATTAGAATATGTCAACAATTTGTGGATTGACCAAGCTATTACCCCACAACGAGGACATTTCTGAGCGTTCACCTGTCCATGATTCGATTCTTTGGCCCAAGTCTTGAGCAGACGGTCCCCTTTTCGGTACTGTTTGCAACTCAACTCTAAATATATATTCCATTCATTAGAAAATGTAATTAAATATAAAAATATTTATCATTTCTAACGAATAATAAAATTGTTGTTTAATATAATTATATTTTATATGTTATAAAAGTATATAAAATATGCGAAACTCTGATTCTATTCATGCATTTGACTATTGATTTGTGAAATAAAGCGATTGTACCGCAAATGTAATCATATTTTAATTAAAATAATAGCGAAACTGTCATATAAACTGAGATAAGACATACCTGAATGCCAAGGACTGTGACATTTGAAACACCAGAAGAATTGACATTCTGTGCACTGGACTCTACACAATAGATATTCATTGAATTATTAATTAAATAAATCGATTCAATCAAACGAATTAAACAAACAAATGTTGAAATACTTTTGTGTTTAGATATTATCAGAGTTAACACAAATATTGAAATAAAAGCTCCTAGCTAAATGGTTTGCAGTCAATAAGTAATTCAATAGGTTTTATCAAATATTAGTTTTTTGAGTACTTGCTAGTTAAATGGCAAACGTAAATGGCAATGGTAAATTACTATCGATTTTCCTTTTCCCTTATCAATGAAATAGCCCTCAAATAAATAACTTATGAGCAGAGCGTTGTAATCAAGTCTTTTAGACTATCTGAGCGGTTAAAACCTTGGCTCTAAGAATCGGTATGCGTCCCAATCATGGCCTGAGGACTACTTTACCGAACTTTATTAGTGCCTATAAATGATTATTCGAGGCGTTAGAGACTATATCACTATTAAATCACTTTTTAGGATCTGAGCTCTAAATTAGTTGTATTTTAGGGCATTTTCTGGGTTTTTGATCGAAATATTCAGCAAATGTTATGTAATCTTTGAATTCAATTATTGATTTTGAAAATAAGTGACAAACTGTCATAAAATATATGTGAAAAAGGGTCAGAAATATTAAAATATTCACTAAGAATACTAGTTAATAGAGATTGCGTCACATTTTGGAAATTATCAGCTATGTGCTAGTTCTAATCTACATAATTTAACCTATATTAATTATTTTTGGATATATCCCATTTAAATACAATGAAACCTCTTATTTTAGTCCTCTTACCCCTCCTGAAACCCCCAAAAGTGAGAAAATAGAGAAAAATAAGAGCCAATGCATCTATTTTCAGGTCAGCTATTATTTGACTCATTTGGGACTTTTCACCAAGAATAAATGACTATTATTCAATTCTCTGCTTATGAGTTATATTGAGAATATCGGGTAATGTATCACAAAATACCAACTATTTTAAGTTTGTAACCATTTTGTTTCCTGTATTCAAATTAGGCATTGCTTAAACACTCTAGTTTAGTTTAGTCCAAAATCAATAGAATTTTATATCAGATAACTCTGATAATAAACTAGCTAATTGGGAAAACTCATATTTTTGACATTCAACTAAATATTCGATTATTTGTGAATATTATCGTTCAAAAAAAGTCATTCATATATTTTTCGCCTAAATTTAACTAAATATTCGATAACTAATAGAATTTGAGTTAATTTCCCATTTTTAGAGCAAATTGTTCGTTGCTTAACAATGAGAGGAAATGCAATAGCAGTCTATCTCTCGGTTTCATAATTTAATGGATTTTTTTCTTTGCTGATATCAAATACATTTCCTCTAGAAATATGAAAAATTGAATTTTCAAGGAATTGTATTAAAAAGGTTATCAATTATTTTGCAAAACATATTTTCAGTTGTTTTCAAAAATGTTTTATTTGAAGAGACATTTAATATTGTTATGGAAAATGTGATTTCCATTATGTGATTCCCATTATAGCTGCAAATATTTGCAAATCTCAAAATTCAACTCAAAAACCCATTTGAATATCAAAAACATTTTATAAACAAATTATTGGGAAATATATATATAAAAAACTTTGACATAAAAAACAAATCATCGAAAGGACAGTGAAATACATTTAAATATTCGGTAGAATTGAAAAACACTTTTTTGATGCAAACAATTACTATAATTGAGTTCAAAGACATGGCTTCAGACTTAGGAGTAATTAAAGCCTTTGTCTTAAAAAAAGCATTCGTAGTATCGGATGGTTTGAGTGGAAAAAATGCTAATTTCAATGAATTGTTTTCACTGACTCTATGCTGAGTCTAAGTAGAGTTCAAATCAGGTTTAGGTTTAAACTAAATTTTCCTCCAAAAAAGAATTCATAATTTGAAGGCAAAGGAAAGTATGTCATAAAAGAAAGTAATTCAATCCCTACCTGTAAATCGATGAGTCCTTGGCTTTAGTTTTGAATAACTTGATTAAGCCTTCGGGAAGAATATGAAAATAGTTGCATTGAGGACAAGGCTTCGTGTGTTCAGATTGACAACTACTGCTCAACAATAGCCTGTGATAGACATCTTTCATTGTGGGACTGAGTCGGGCCGATATCTCATCCCTGTGCACAAAACCCCGACAAAAAGGGTTAATGCATTCGATGGCAACGGTTCCCAATTCAATACGAAAAGAATAATACTGTTGTAGACATGGAATACACACACAATAGTTACAACAGTGGCGCTTATTAAGCCACCCCACCTCCAGGCAGACACCACACTCCTGGTAGACCCAGGGACCCACAGGAAAGTCACCGTCGTTTCGGGCAACGCGTTTCACATCTATGAGTGAAATCATTTTCATTAGAATTTGTTTGTCATTTGTTGACAACGTTTCGCGCTTTTCAATGGAAAGGTTATCATAAGGCGAGTCATCACTCTCTTCAGCCATCATTTCGTGCGGCCAAAGCATATCAGGCGCTCCTAAACTGGCCAACAGTTGCAGTGGATTGTCGGACGAGTCGCTATGTCTGAAGGCATGCGAGTCCTCTTCGGACACAATACTTGTCGGACCACTCATTTGAGGAGACAATGAAGTGTCGATGAACTCAAAGTTCTTCGGAAGACTGACTGAAAGCATTCCGGGTTTAATTAACTGACCATTTCTTAAGAGATGTTCGCAGTCTCGACATAACAGCTGAAGAGGAGATCACTATTATGATCGCCCTCTTGGAACCACTACTAAAGAAGGCAAATATGGTGGCACTGGATATCAAATAAATGCAAAATTGAGTCAATAATAAGATTAGGATATTATCGGAGAAAAACTCAATTTTCAAAAGAGAGACAAATTTTTGGCCAAAAGTGTAGTGAAATGAGAGACAAACAAAAAGCACTTTCACTGAAACAAACCAACACTTCACTAGACTTTCTGGTATTGGTTGAGGTCTGAGAGTACGAAGTGTTTCACACAGTTTGCTATACTTCTAATACAGTTTACCCTCGATTTATTAGCCAGGGCTTTTTAGAAAGTGTTCAGATTAAAGTTTGGTAGCACCGGGTGCTTATTTGTTTGCGAATAACTTGTAGATATCCCGAATAATTTGCCAATTTTTGTGTTTAACTCTCTGTAAACCGAGGATACACTGTATTAGCTTTTGTTGGCGTTGTTAAGGCTTTTTATTATTTGTATGAAGCAATCGGTGTTGAGAGGGGATGACAGGGGATGACAATACAGGGGAACTCCAATAGTTGTTATTATGTTACTGACAACCAATAGAATTATGAATAAGAAATGATTTCATTGACATTCACCAAACATCTGACACATTCAGCCCAAAGTCAATTCAAAGAATACGTTTTGTATTTTTATCGATCCCTGGTATGAGTTATATAACAGAATCACTGATCTAAATGCTAATTATGAAGATAATAAACCACTTACTGTCAAACCTCATTCAGAGTCTTCTTTCAAATTGAACCATAGTTTGAATATTTTTCCAGTCAATTATTTTGTGGTGTTTTTCCGTCTTTCGACTCATTAGTCATCGAATGGATTACAGAGTCTAAGCGAAAGTGATTGCGACGATTTTAGTCCAAAATTATAGTCTTTCTCACAATAATTCAGTAGAACTGGTTTGTAGTGAAGCTGTAAATTAATGGTTGGTTGGTCTCAGACCAGACTCAGACCAGATTCGGGTCCGACTGAAAAGTTCCATCGAATCAGATCACGACTATTAAAAGATGGCATCGGATTAAAAAGATTGTGATTTGAAATCAACGCGAAGTACTGATAACTCCCTTCAATACCTAAAATATCAAAACTTAAATAATTTGCAAGGTTAGTTTGAGAAAAATATAGCTCCTTTTGATTAGAATCAGTGAAAGTTAGAGATGAGAAGTTTGGGGCAAAAGTGGTCTCAAATGTCATAATTGATGAATGAATTGATAAAAGACAACAAAAATTTGATACAATTTTCTGCGTATTTGTTGTAAAAACTATTGACTTTTGAAAGACTCAGAAGAGGTGTAAACAACAAAACATTAGATAATTGTCACAAATGTTTTCAATCAATTTGTAAACAATTGTCATCAATGGACTAATTAGCGACAGTCAACAGTCAGTCATAATGAGTGACCCGGACTACGACCAGTGCGCTGAAGACCATCAGAGCCTACTTGTGGTCGTCAAACAAATCGGTTTGTATCTGATTTTAAGTCCCTATTTGTTTAAATTCGGGATTAACTCAAGTGATGTCTGTTTAGGTCCGCAAATAAGTCAAAAATTATTTAACCGAATATATGAGGGAATCAGCAAATTATGTGAGATCTGTGTTACCGACGCTCAGGGAATGGGATTTGAGCGCAAAGTTCGGGTCAGATATAAGCGGTCCTACAGTATAGATAACAACGATTGGGGGGATTTCCAGTCGCACCGAAAAGTGTTGGGACTGATAACTGTGGCCTACTTTGACAACACCAATGAGATTGAGTCGATTCACGAAATGCACAACACTTTGAGAGACACTTTCGCCAACACTTTGTATGACTCGCGATGTTTTCTGGTCAACGACACCACTGATCGAAATCACCTCAAAGAAGACAATCAACACAACCATAATGACAGTCATAATGACGACAAAGATTCGGCCATTGGTTCAATGAAAGCCCAATCAGTTGACAGCCATAATACGGATCCCATTCCCTTTTTGGACGAAACGGATGACTCGACTCGTATGCGAACTATGTCTAAGTCTTTCACCAGTGCTGGCGATGACATCATCGAAGGCTTCGATTTAAGCGAACGAATGCCTTCCTGTGCTGACGAACCAATTCTCAGTGATAATCATCTGTTGATAACTCACGTCAATATCGACTCATCCGAATCTAGTCCTGAAAGTCCCGATCCTTTTGATGAGACAAATGCTCAAAACGGTGTCTTCGGTGGAGACGTTTCCATTCTCGGAGAGGCCACCGATTCCGTTGATTCGAGTCCTAACAGAGCTGTGAATATTCAAAATAATTTAAGCAATACTTTAGCGCCAAATCATACGGACAGTGATAGTAGAGTCGAGACATCGGCTGCCGTTTTATCCAAACCACAGTTCACTGAATATATTCGTTACGATAACGACGAACAGTGTTGTGATCGCATCGAAAACAATGTCAAAGAATTCATTTCTTCGCTCTTTTGGGTCTTAGAGTCTAAACGATTGGATCGAAATCATGAGAAACAGGATAGGGTTCCACTTCTGATCGCACCCTTTGAGAAGAAAGATCTAATCGGTTTGGACACAGACTCGAGGACATTCCGTAAGAAGTGTTTGGGAAGAATGCGTAAACATATCGCCGACCTCTCACTGTTGGCCGGCCTTCCGAGTGAAGCCCTCACTCATTACTGTGCGGCCATCGATCAACTCAGAAGTGTCAGCGATTGGCTCTGGTTGGCCGCTGCGCTGGAGGGTCAGTGTGTGGCCTCTCTATCTCTTCTCTATCCAAATAAAGGCCGACACTCTTCTTCGCAATTCCAACGCAACGCTTCCCTTCCGTTGTCAAAGATAGCAAAGAATGGAAAGCATAAGCCATTGTCTCATAGTATGTCTCTTAAGGACAGTAGAAGTCTTCCCAATGGTATGGACCCTATTCTGAGTAAAACATTGGGTAAAAACATTTTAAACCAAAATGAAATTTACGATAAATACAAAGAGGCCGCCTGTCAGTACGCTAAGGTAGAGCACACCTCAATACCCCTTTCCTGTTGACTAATCTCTTTACCTTTTTAGTACCGAAGCGCAGCTATTCTTGAGTTTGAATGCAGTTTCAAATCCGCCCGAGTGCTGACTGACTTAGACAAGTATCTGTGGGCTTCAGAGTTCATACAAAACGCTGTCTTCATATCATTCAATCAAACCAATGAGGAACAGGTCTGACATTTGAGACAATTTCAACGGTTTCTGACTTTCTGTTCTGTTTTCACAGATCGAAAGGCTGTCAAAAATAGCGGAATTGTACGCAAATATCGGTTTCTCCCGAAAAGCCGCGTTTTATCGTCGATTCGCTGCTCTCAAAGCGGTGTCTCTTCATCTCCCGAACCCTAATTGGGAGAAATGCTATTATCTTCTGCTGCCTTCTCTCGAAGGATATGGTTTGACATTAGACCCCATCGAATATCAACGGAGAATAGACACCAATTGTATCGGATGGCCAGGAATTCATATGCAATTACTTCAAGAATTGGTGACCACTGCTATCAAAATGAATTGCGAGCCCTTAGCTGTCCGTCATTTGAGTTTTTTACTGCACTCTCTCTTTGAATACCTAAGTCCTCAACAAAGACAAGAGTTTGCGGTCAAACTATTTTCATTGTCTTCCCGGTGCGGCGAAGGCTCTCCAGTTCCTCTAAAGCTGCAAAACGGAGCGGTTATACCTTCGGTTAATTTAAATAAGTTTCCGACAGTCGTCTCATTCAAAATACAGAACTTATCGCCACATTTGAGACCAATTAAACTGAAAGCCAAACATAAACCGATTAACATATCGAACCCATCCTCTCCTTTTATATTCACTCCCCTTCAATTTAACCGAGCTCCAGTGACTGCTCCACGAAGGCTGTCCACTGTCTCCACATCACTTGATTTTAAGTGGGCGGAGGGCGAAATTGCTTCCATTACTATGGTTTTAGATAATTATCTGCCGATTGAACTAAATATAAGTCATATGTCGTTAATGACTGATGGATTAGCGTTCGAGACATACCCGGCATCTCTAACTCTGGGCCCAGAATCTGTTAATACCAGTGTCACTCTGACAGGTATTCCCCGCTCAAGTGGAAAACTGGACATTCTAGGCTATACGACACACACACTGGGAGTCAAAAGTGATTGCAAATTACGACAATTGCCGAGCGCTAAGAAACTCAAACTTCCGAAAAGTTATAACATAGAAGTAATACCTTTTCTGCCTCTAATCAGCATTTCCTGCTCTCTATCTAAAGCCAACCAATTTTCGAGTTTGTTGGCCAACGATAGCACTCACATCGCATTCAGTGCTTCAATCACTTTGTTTGCCGGAGAGACCAGAAGCTGTCAAATATTCCTTTCCAACAACAGTCCCAACAGTGAACTAATAGAACTGATTAATATTAGGGTCGTTTCAAAACTACCAAAAGATACCGAAAAATCATTGTTCCAATGGAATGACG
The DNA here is from genome assembly GCA_034693445.1 of Edwardzetes edwardsi. NCBI lineage: Eukaryota > Metazoa > Arthropoda > Arachnida > Sarcoptiformes > Ceratozetidae > Edwardzetes > Edwardzetes edwardsi. The sequence continues at coordinate 4,370 of JAQFXL010000110.1, read as the reverse complement.
AGTCAATCAATAAGGAACTACCGCTGGCCTGTGGCTCAGCACTCACTTTCGATTTGACGATTAACGCAATCGGAGATTTTGTTGTAGAATCCGCACAGAAGCGAAGTGTAATCACCCCTAACCCCAGGTCCGCCACAAACAGTCGAACCCAAACTCCTTACACATCTCACCAGAACTCTCCGTCTCATACGGGAGGCATCAGTGCTACCAAAAAGTCTCAACAAAGCAACAGTCTGTTGGGGTCAACCACTTTAGCAAATTTCATATCAGAACTACAGACCAGCAGTAAATCAAAACAATTAAGCGATAAAAGAATTAGTGAGACCTTTGAGCCCAACCCTTCAAAGGTATGTCCCAAACATTTCAACAGATATTCAAAAATTAATATCTAATTTGATAACCAGATTGTGGAGACTGTCCTTCAGTTTGAATACAGTGGAGGTCCAGGACTTGCGTCTGGATATAGCAGACAAAGTTCGTTAGCAGTTACTCTTGAGATCCAACCCTCACTTCTCATTACCCATTGGGATGTATTGCCGGCAGACCTGTAAGTCTCGTAATATATAATTAAATTCAATAAAATATAACCCAATCATGAATTTTATGGAATTCCCTTTCAGGCCAACCAATTGTTTCCTAGTTTTGGATGCAATGAATGCCACCAATCAGGAGATGGAACTCCACTACTCCACAAACAAAGAGATTCTTATAGAAGCAAAAGAGACGTGTCGTATACCTGTGCCGATAGAACGCTGTCCGTTAGTAGACGATGACTGCGAAGAGTCTGAAGAATCTTCGCTATTGTCTCGTTGTAGGACACACCTAATTAATCAATTGAACCTGAATTGGATGCTCCCCTCGTCGGGCATCAAAGGGATCGCCTCTTTTTCAAACGTTCCCTATTCTAACGAAATGCTTAATGCGATTCTTCTGTCGCCCATTCAGTGGGGTTTGTATTATATTTTACTTTATTGTCAGACCAATGGATTTGATTTTGTTTTTATTTCCATTAGAAGTGACTCTAAACGAGCAAAACTTGAGAACTGGAAATGAGTTTAGTTTCAAAGCGGGAGAAAACATAGCGCTCAACATATCTCTCTATAACTGTTCGGGAAATCCATTGAAGTCTTTAGATTTGTCGCTTCATTACTATCAGGACTATCAGAACTCAAATCGCATCGGAAAGGAACGGAACTATCGCTTAGAGATGAAGAAAGCGTTGACGGGTTTCGACAGAGTTCTCATTCCAGAAGTAATTCCATTATTTGTTTGATTTCCTGAAAATAATAACAAATTTCTTAATCGAATAACAGATCGAATCAAAGAAGAGTTATGTCCACGAATGTGGTCTCACATTCTTCTACACCGGGATCTATAAACTGGACATCGAATGCAATACCAAAAGTAGTGATCAAATAATTAAAGAGAAAGTGTCGACAAATAATTATTTAATGCAAAACAAATCAAAGGCTCCGTCGACACAGTCGTGGAAATGTTCGCCTTCTATAGTGATTAGCATTGAATGAGTTCTCAAATTATGTGTAAATCAACTGAAATATACATCAAATTAAATACAATTTATTTATTCTACGAATTATTCGCCGTTTTATTCGTTATTTTATTTTTTAATTTTGATTCAAATTTTTCTCTTCTGTTGGAAACTATTTCTGTAATTATTGTATGAAAAGCAAAGACATCGAAACTGATTGTTCTCTTCAATTATCTCAAGATTTTTCAAATTCTGTATTGAATTGAATTGATTTTAAACATTAATAGAAATAAATATTTAGTTAAAAAACATTATTTTTGATTTTGAGTACTAAAAGCTATAGTTTTGTGTTGTCTGACATGAAATGCATGAAAAAGTGCTGACATTTGATAGGAATTCCGAATTTGATTCAATGTATTGTTTGTAATAATAATAGTTTTTTGGTTGAAATTGCTTTCAATTGCTTTCAACGTATAAAACACTGAAATTCACTTCAAGTTTCATATTTCAAAGGTTTCGGTCGACTAAAAACAGTAGTTTTGTTTCCACATAAGTGGCAAAGACTTGACTCTAGTCTAGAGTTCGAAGTGTTTTATCGGGAAATCAATACTAAGAGGAGAGGAAAGGAGAGTATAAAAAGTTGGTCTCAATTCCGCTGATAACAGATGTTTGCAATACTTTCTATGCAATCAATTGTGTGACGAAACTAATGACAAAGTTTTTGGCGCTCTTTTGACACTACTTTTGTGTTTGGCTTTCTTTACACATCTGATCCCTTAATTCAATAACTATTCCCTCGTATTTGTGGTCCAACTCAAGACAAATACAAAAGTTTTTTTTAAGTGAAACAAAACAGACATTTAATACGATTTTAAGCAATGGATTCGTTGTGTAAACAAAGAGTTGAATCAATTGACACAACAAATGGGGATAAAGACAAAGATGTCAACAAATCACACGATGAATATCAATACCTGAATCTCATCCAACATATCATGAGTAATGGTCAGCACAAGTCCGATAGGACAGGAACGGGCACTGTTTCAGTGTTCGGCACACAATCGCGGTATTCCTTAAAAAATGGTAATTTATTCCGAGTTTTAACTCTATCTGATTGAGGAAAAGGTTAACCAAATCTCAATCAAATTATTTCAATATTTGAAAAATTTTCTAAATTATTGGCTTTTTGCGTAAAAATTTGAACTTTAGTCAAGTTTTGAAACTTATTATACCTTTGAAGGTGTGATCCCTCTGTTGACAACAAAACGAGTCTTTTGGAGAGGAGTTCTCGAAGAACTTCTTTGGTTCATAAGAGGCAGTACTGACGCCAAAGAGTTGTCAAAAGTAGGCGTCAATATATGGGATGCAAACGGTTCGCGCTCTTTCCTCGATAATCTTGGATTCAATGATCGGGAAGAGGGAGATCTCGGACCTGTTTACGGCTTTCAGTGGAGACATTTTGGCGCCAATTATGTCAGTAAAGACACTGATTATAGCTGTTGTGGTGTCGATCAGCTCAAGAACGTCATCAATACAATCAAAACTAATCCGGACGACAGAAGAATGCTTATCTGTTCGTGGAATCCAATCGGTAGGTCCTTATCTGTTGACCAAATAGTAAATTAATACTTGATTCAGACATCCCTTCGATGGCATTACCGCCCTGTCATTGTTTGGTTCAGTTCTATGTCTCCAATGAAGAGCTCTCGTGTCAACTCTATCAGAGATCAGGAGATGTGGTCAGTAGTGTTGTTCATTGAATTCGAGAACAGATCACTTAGTTTTCAATTGTTTTGTTGAGGGACTGGGAGTTCCATTCAATATCGCCAGTTATTCCCTATTGACTCATATGATGGCTCATATAACTGGACTTAAGAGCGGGGAATTCATTCACACTATAGGCGACGCACATATCTATTCAGATCATATCCAACCACTCAAAGAACAAGTATTTTATCATTTTTATTGTCTTACCGTCTCATTGGTTGACTTTTGTTTAGATGATGAGAACTCCCCGTCCGTTCCCCCAATTAGTCATCAAACGAGAAGTCAAAGACATCGATGACTTTAAGAGCGAAGACTTCGAACTCATTGGTTATAATCCGTTTCCGAAGATATCAATGAAAATGTCGGTTTAGATCACTATTCAAATGAATTTTTGCTCATTTTCTGCTCAAATTACAAATTTGCTCAATTTTACCCTGATTAAACATCAATTTCTATACAAAATTCATCTATCAATTAGTTATTACTCGTAATTCAACTGAAGTGTCAGACTTTTCAGGCGTTCCTACACTTGAAGTCTAGAAGTTTTCCAATAATTTGATTGTTTTGATAGAAGTGATGAACAGATAATGACTACACTTTTGGTTATTATCTAAACTTTTATTTCTTTTAACTCATCCTTTGATTACATAACAGAAAAGAAGAAATTATTTTTCAGATTCCCAACAAAATTGAAACAAAAGGATATAATAACGAGATTTTGAAAGACATAAACAGTAGGCGAAGAACTGAAAGTAAGTTAACTCTTGTCTCGCAAACAAACAAACCATTAGTTGTCTTCATTGTAATGGAATTATATTTTCTTCTTCTCTCTCCGTCTGAGTCTTTGATTTATATATCACTCAAACAAATAATTCAAAGTTTTTTGGGCCGAAAAAGACGGCATTTGTAACGATTTGTACCATTGATTATGTTCTTGCAATTACTGTTCACAAACTTAATTTTGAATTTGTTTTCCTTATAAGAGGCTTAAATAGTTCCTCATTCGGTCCACTTGTGAAACATCGGCTAAATTAGTACAAAACTCACTTATGTCACGACTTTTGTTGAGTCTTACAGAATATTGATAGAGAATAACAGAATATCACAGAATATC
>JAQFXL010000109.1:0-33117 GCA_034693445.1 Edwardzetes edwardsi | reverse complement strand
GAAAATGAAGATAAGATTTTACTTTTTCTCAATGAATGGCAAAACGTTTTCGTGATTTTTATTTCAAGGATTTGCTCATAAAAAAGAAGTGAAAGGAGAGGACTGGAAAAGGAAAACTCGGAACCAATTCTATGCTTCTATTCAATTGACAATTGGTTTGAGTGAAGACAAAGTCGAAGACAGATAAAAGACAGACAACTTTAAGAGGTGAATATCAATTTGATGGCAGTGGACAGGGAGCAGACTAATTGAAAACTAAGGAAATGAACTAACTTTTGCTTCTATCGGACAGACATTTATTCGACAGAATGACTGACAAAAAGACCAGTCTATCGTCTAAACGACGAGCACTTCTCTATTGAATAACTTTTAGTCATCTGTTTGGATGTGGTTTAAGACATACTGACTATTAGGACACAAATTAGCATTCAATGACCCAAACAAATGATAGGCTATCAATAAAATTTGTTTTCCATTTGTTGATTGAAATGAGAGGACAAACATTTTCTGCTAATTCTAGGGTTGACTCAACTCTTGGAAATTGTTATGTCTTTGCAATTATTGAGTATTTAAAGGCATTGAAATGCATTTCACGAATATTTTCCACTTTAATCATAATAATCACATTTGGGTTCACTTCAAACAATTAATTGATAGTTTAATTATCTTCCATACAGTCTATTATATTATTTTTCTTATCAATATATCAGAGAACATACCGATAGGCAGGAGCTATGAAAACAAATGAGCTGTTGTTTAGAAATAAGTGAAACCTAATGAAAGCCAAACGAGAGTGTAATTGATGTCAAGACTCTCTTCAGTCAGTCATTCCATTATCACAACAGAAATGATTTGAATCAATGGAAACCATATCCAGTGTATGGATGCCATTCACTCTTTATTTGGAGAGCACTCTAACAAAAGGAACTCCACATGAACTCAGATGAGAGCAAAGAAACAGAAATATAGAGCAAACTGTGAAATAATAGCCAAAACATACAACACATATGACTCAGTAATTCATATGAGAGAGAATTCAAAAGAAAAGAAAAGGAAAGGATCGGATGGATAGGGATAGGGATAGCATAACATTAATGATTACTATTCTTCATTCTATCCCTGGTTTACATGAGAGTAAACACTGGAAAACACGAAAGTTAGTCGGTCTGTGAAATACAGACATCAAGAAAGGAGCAAAAAGAATAGAAAACTAACACTCCGTAGCACAATGAATACTAACCGGGGCCAAAAATACTGATTCCCCCCTTCTTAGTTCAATAGCCCGCACAATATGCAGGCAATTATTTTAATGGTAATCGCAATAATTAACCATTTAACTAAAATTAGCATGCTCACAAACTTTGATCAATATTTTTGCAGAGTTTATGCAAAACAATCGTCTTCTCTGACATAAACTCAACTTCTGTTCTGATGAACAATAAAATCAAATAACTTTTGAATTCTTTCGGCTGAAGAATAAAACAAAGCGAAAGAAAACCGCTTTTCTTATCCTCTTTTGTGATATAAAAATAATAAAAAAGAGTGAAAAACGAAAGTCATATACGAATGAAATGTAAAGAGATTTTTAAAGTCATAGAGAAATAGTTTACAATTCATACGTACAGAAGAGTGGATCAAATGCCGACTAAATTGTTATATAAGCGAAAAGTGCAATAAAATAATGGCAAATAACGATATGAACAAATGGATCGTCACAAGAGATGATGAGCGGAGGGGTAGGACTCTTAGGAAAGTATTATTGCATTTGGATCCCAACAGACACTAAAACAGAATATTCGCATTTGAGTCCAACATTGCTTACAGAGAGAAACACATCAAAAGAATGGCTGAATTTGTGAAATCAGTCACTCATCGTAGAAATGAGACCAATATTTCAGTTGTGACGCCCCTCACAATTGTCAACAGATTTATGTCATCGCACACACACACAACAAAACTCTCCCTCTCATGCTATCCATCCGTTCTTCCTTTTAGAGCACAGAACAAGTGCTAACAAAATAATGTCGGTTTGATTTTCAAAGGCATCAAAACATGAGATGAGCGGACAGAACACAAACCTCAAAAAGAGCTCAATTCAATTGATTTCAATTTTGACATTGAATCTACTGAATTAAATTTCGTAGTCGGCGGACAGCCCTTCAATACAATGGTTGGGAAGGGGAGGACTGCAAAGCAATCGAATTGAATAACACATTTAGAGACAAAATGCGAGTCATTATTAAAGTGGAAGATATGATCGAAAACTGATCGTTAAGTTAAGTCAGATTTGAATTATATTTTTTAAGTGCAAATAAAGTGCAATAAAATTAATGGCAAAACGAGTGAAACAGTTGTGAGTAATGTTTGAAAGGTTTTCTCAAAACACAATTTGTGAACAGAGGCCACACATTATTAGATAATTTGCACAATCGTTGCAAATAATAAATAAAGAGCTGAAAATCGGTTTATGAGAGCCGCTGATATCAGTCTTATATTGAGAGGTAGTGATGGTAGCGGTGATTACAAACATTCTACAGACTGTGCAGCCGATAGAGTGTCCAAAAAACAAATACAAAAAAATCAGTCAATATTGACAAAAAGATATAAGATATCGACACAATCGTTAATAACGGGTAAACGACAAAACAAAAGGAAAACCACTGAAGAAAAAAAGACTTACGAAAGAAATCACTTGAATTGGAAATTCTGTCAAAATTCTAAACCAAAACCGATTGAATTATTTGCAATCAATTGATTTCTAAACACTATCTGATGGATAAGACCTCTGCGAAGGCCTTCAAAGTCAGAAACCAATATGTCTTGACTTCAAAGACAAACATTTCATTTAATATCAAAGGGTTTTAATTATCATAATCTGAGTGAAGGGAAACTTCTTTTCTAACCCATTGTATGACAAAATTAAATAAAATGTAAAAAATATTTTTGAGTGAAAAGGCATTACATTAGAGTTATTAATAGGAATTGTGATCAGAATATGATATAATGGATTCAAATTTAATTTCATTGCGTTTTTACGCCTTAAGCTCTTTGTATGCAATGCATAAACTGATAAGTATTTTATGCACAGAATGAGACCAAAAAACAAAGAAATGTTTTATCGACTTCTCTAACAATTATAGTTTCACTCATTTATAAACGAATGAAAGTTATGAGTAAAAGTCAACAGCAATGAGGAAGAAAAACAAACACCAAATTCAATCTCTAAATTAATTAGCAAAAAATCATTAGTCATAAGAAAACAGACAAAAAAGAGTAAAGAAAGTGAAACGCAAAGAAAAATATGAGAAAATGAAAATGAAAACAAACGACTGATTGAGACAAATGAAGAACAAATGATTTCCGAAGACTTTCTAATATTTTGAATAAATGATTGATTGATTCATTGCACACATCGTTTACATTGAAAAAAGGGAGAAAAACAAAAATACATAGATTTATGAAATTCTTAAAAATTTTTATAATAATACAGTCTATTAAAGACTCAAACAATAGAAGTATGAATGGATTGAGAAAAGCGTTTCGCCCTCTCAGTGGTTGAACAGATTTTTTTCGGAGATCTTTTTGCATCATTTTCTTCGACACAGAATAAAAGGAAACAACTTTAATCCAAAACACAATTCCTTTTGAACAAAAATACACCAATAAAAGCGTTGGATATATAATAGAAGAGAGGAGAAAAAATTTTTAATATAAAAGTTGTCAATCAAACCATAATACTAATAGCAATGGCAGTAAAATCACTATAAAAAAAAGTACAATAAAAAATGAATTATAAAAAAAGAGGTAAACATCTGTTTATAGAATTTATTCCAATTGTATCCAACAATTCATACAAATATCATAACAAGTATGAAATTTTTGCAAAATTCAGATCAAATATAATTTTGAGTTTGCGTTATAAAAGTCTATCAAAAATGAATTTTATGACTAAAAATAGTTTTGAACACAAAAAACAGACACAAAAGTACTGAAAATTTATTCAACAAAAAGACTGAACTCTGGCACAGAAAATAAGACCGAAACTGTATTTTTTGGAATAAAAATTAGATAAAAGTTATTAAAACTTTTTAGTTTAAAGAAAAATGTTATTTGAGTCGATGGCTATGGAAATCCTTTTCGCTCGGGTCTACTCATTTGACAATAGAGTTTATGATTAATTTTTAGCACATTTTTCAGAGCACTTAAGCATTAATGAGATAAAAGTTAATTTGCATAATATATACAAACAATGAATAAATTTTGTGTGAAATTAACTCAAAAAACTAAACGCCAAAACTCAGGTCTAAAGATAAGAGACATTCCTAAACGTCTGGAAACGCATTGAAACCAAATACGAGAAATTATAATTATTTTTAGGATAAATGTAAACCAAAAAACAAAAGCAAAAGAAAGCCATTCGTCAAAGCATTTAATGTCAAGAAAGACATTAAAATTAAAACATATTTCACTTTTTAATACTCTCTTAATAATAAAGAAGAGAAAGACGTCTACAGAGAGATAAATGCCTCAAAAAGTGGTTAAACAGAAGACAAAATTATATTTTTAACAGTAATTTAATGAACGGATGAGTACAACAACCCTTAAAATAATAGATATATTCTGTTAACTGGTTTTCAGCCACAGATCACTGCCAACGACGAAGAGTTTAGAAACCAAAGAGGAAGGTGTAGAACAAGATATACACGATTGAGAAACCGGACGAACGAAAGGGATAACATAATATTGGAGCTGAAGACCAGTTCCTCAATGAAAGCCGGAATATGAGTACAAAAGAGAAGGAATATAATAAATCAAGATTTGAAAGTCACGTGACTTTTTGCAAAGATGAGTCTCAGTGATAGAGAAAAATGAAAGCGAAAGACATTATTCGGATCACTTCAGGAATGAATAAATTCCCAGAAATTAAGTCCTAATCAATGGCTTAAGTGATGACCTCATATACATTAAGTCACAGTTATCTCAAGCACTAGAATTTGGGTCACATTTGAAGATGAAATGAATTAATAAATAATAAAATGTTCTAACTATTAGTTCTGAGAAAAACTGACAATTTCTGAAAATTCTTTAATGAAGATCTGCTCGAATCTAATGGAATATTTTTTTCAAATTCATTGAGAAAAGAGAGCAACAGCTGAAAAAATGATGATATGGTTTGTGTGAACTTTTATTCTGTTCATTTGAACGGTTGGCTAACTGTCCGATTGAGAGGTAGATAATACTGACGAGAAAATAACACAAATAAAGGGCCAAACGATGAGATTATAATCAATTATTATGTGATTTCCTGTTTGTACGACATTTTTGAATACAATTCATCTGACAATCAATTTTCGACTCAAAAGACATACTTTCAGAACAAAACAATTTTGTGGTTACTTTTTATGAGTGGAAATGTGTGTCATTTGTCATAATAACTAGTATTTATGGATCAGATGACCAAGTTAGGGCAATACTCACAAAGGGTTATTAGTTATTGAAGTGATCTTTCATTCAATGACACGAATCCTTTGATTTGAATGTCTGGCGGAAAAAATTCAATATTTCATAGAATATTGAAATTCCTGTCAAAAAATCTTTTTATGAATCGCACAGAATATGATGGCTGTGAGAGATATTTGACCTCAACATCAATTTCAACATCACTTTCCAGTCAATCTTGGCTTTCATTTTCACATAACACTGACTGAGGGAAGACATGAGAGAATGTCTGACGGGTGTGAAGAGTCAAACAAAATATAAGAAATTATTTGCGCAAACATTTCAGTGAAAGTGAATTCAAGCGAAAAGTTTTAAACAGAAATATAAGCAAACTTTGAACCGAAAAAAGTTGAATAAAATATATAAAAAAAATTCATTGAATTAAACGATAAATCAATTTATGAAAACTTCTTTTCAAAAGACAATAGAAAATCAAATCAAAAGTAAATAAAAGAGATTTAAATCAAATAAAAAATAATTATAGAAATAAATAAATGAATAAAATTTGCTGAAAACTGAAAATGAATTAATTAATAAGAAATATGATTTGAAAAACAATTGAATGAATAGGAATGAAATCATATGAAAAGATATGAAAATGAAGAGAAAGATAAGGATATACTGATATGAAAACTCCTTGAAATGAAGGCATTAAAGGATTTAAATATCACTGAAATAGTAGCGAAACTACGAAATGAAATGCAATTATTGTGACTGTTTCATAAATAATAAATCGAAAATAAGAATAGGGAGGGAATGGGCAAAGAACGGGGAGGGGATGGACAGAAAGGTTTGATAGCGCAAGAGAAAAATGTCAGGAAATCCAGAATTAGAGTTCAAAGAAAGTGAGAAAAATGTGTCTAAAAATGTGACGATAATTATGTTTGCGTTCATAACAAGAATCGCTATAAAAGAGTGTGATTTGAAGGCAAAAAAATAAATAAAATAACTTTTAGTATAATAACAATCAATAAATAAGAAACTAATAGAGAAAGAAAAATGAACGGAAGGGCTAAATGAATGTATTAATTATATGGTTTGGGGTCTGAGGTCTGGACAAAATCACATCAAAAGACGGATGTGTGCGATATCTTTATGAAAGTGCTATAAATCTATAGCTATTTATACAATAAATAAAATGAAGTGACGTTTACTATAAGACGACAAAACAGAAAAATTGAGACAAAGAAATGCGAAATTAAATACAAATCAATGAAATAAAGTGAAAGAAAATAATTAATAGTTGTATAAGACTTTGGTTTTCGGCTGAGGACTCAAATATGTGAACCAATAATATCGTGTAATATATTATTTGAGACGGATATCTGAAATTGCATTACATTTAAGAAGAGGAGTGTTTGCATCCAAAAGAAACCATACATTTATTGCATTCAATCAATGGTTTGAGTCAATGAAGAGAAGAGACAACGAATTTAGTCGTAAAGAAAGAAATGAAACTCAAAGAAGAAAATGTAAGACAAAAATCTTTGAGAGCCCAACAGAAAGATACTGAGCGCAGGATTTAGTCCGGGATTTGGGACTAAGATATTTGAGCCTCAAAAAGAATGGCAATACTATTAAAAAGGATTCCTTACTTTTTTCAGCAAACAATCCTTTTCTGACTTCAAATTCTTTCGCTATTTCTCTGTTTGAGAGCAAAACAGACAAAAATCTAAAGACGTTTTCATTAACCGAAAGTCAATTCGAGCGACGAATCCATTGAATCTGAAAATATTGTTTCCAATTGTTATAAATCATAAAATTCGTTGTCAAGACTTAAGCTCTCTCTCTCTCTCTCTCTCTCTCTCTCTCTCTCTCTCTCTCTCTCTCTCTCTCTCTCTCTCTTCCCCTCATTTTTAAATTGATTAAATTTTTAAGACATAAATGGATTTATTTTTTCTTTATGAAAAATTTTTAAAGAAATTGATGAAAAAAAATAACATCTGATTAGACTTTGATATAAAAAAGTAATTTAAAGCTTAAAATCTGAACGAAAATCAAAACATTCTTCAAATAGTAATTAATGAAAAAATGCAATTTCCCAAGTTTGAAAAAAACAAGAAAAAGATTAAAGAGGTGAATGTCGGCCTAAAAACTGATAAAATTCAAAATTAATTGTAAAGTTTCGAAACAAAACAAAAAACTAGATCTTGGTAAATGGTAAAAACTTAGATCTAAAGCAGTTTGTTTTGAAACTGTTTGAGGTAAGAGTACAAAATGTTTTAAAAATAGCAAAATTGAGTCAAATTCGTGAATAGGATGAGAAATGTAATCATTTATTCTGATTACTAATCAAACATAATGTGAATCAAAACAAAAAACATTTAATTAAGTCATTTAAACAAACGTTTGGTACAATTATCTCAGGGTTTCCGACAATCAATTTGAGAGCAAAAAACTAATCATTTTATAGCAAACAATTGGACGAAACGGAAATTAAAAAGTGGGCGAAAAATCTACTTCTCGTTGAGACTGAAGTCAATTGAATAGTATATCGAAAATACAAATAAAAGTTTTTCATTTGAAAAAAGTTAATAACAGACCGAAAATAACAAGAATTCTATAGACGACAAAATCATTGAACAAAAAAAATGTTCGGATATAGCAAATCGATTGCCAGCTGAAAAAGTGAACGACCAAGGTCAAAATGGTAGAGAGGAGTGACACGCGATTGAGTAACTTGAAATTTTCAGGTGTGAGCCAACAATTTTTCATTCAGAAGTCGTTTCATTTAAATCGAAGTCAAAATTTTCAAAACATGAAGAATTGCATCAATAACTCTGGGGTTTACCTCAAATTTGACCCCTTGGCAAATGCCTGAACGGATTTGGAAGAAAACCATCAGATTATTCGATTCATAACTACTTTTGATGCAAAAATAAAATCACTCAAGACTTGAGTCAATGCTCTCTTTTAGTAAATATAATTAATTAATTAACAGTAAAAAAAGTTGATTTGATATCAAAGTTCGTGTAAAACACAAAATTTATCCGAAAATAATAACTAATATTCACACAAAAAAACTATTATTAATTTGATTTTGGCGTCAAAGGAATAACTAGTTTTCGTGTCTGAATTTCAAGTATGGTTTCGTTGGGCGTATAATCAGGAGAGGGATGTGTGGATAGAGTCAGACTCAGAGATCAAACTAAAGGATAGGGTTTGCAAATGAAATTCAAAACTATATTTTTACAGCAGATTATTTGAAAGTCATTCCAAGGGGCAAAAGTGGAAAAAACGAGAATTTTATTTCAACCGCTTTCGAGTACAACAACTTTGAATTCTTAGACATCTTTGACTTCAAGTGACTTTCAAACATAAGATTATTATATAAGTAAACAATTTTTTCTTTTATTCAATTCGGAGACAATTTCTTAGTGAAGGCAATGAAATGTTCAAAAGTCAAACACAAGAAAACTTAATACTGGAAGCGATAAAGTGGCCAAAAATAAGATGAATTCGTGGATAAAATTAATCAATAAGTTAATAATCAATTGAAAGCCTTTGAAAACTTCGATATAATGTCTGACATTAGTTGAAAACTCTTTAAGGCATTTGTGGTTAAGAAGAGGCGAAAGTCGTGAAAATGGGGTAAAAAAGAGTAAAAACGGAAAATAAATTGTTTCGTTGAAATAATCAAAAATCAATTTTCGGTCAAAGATTTGTTTTCTATAATCAAAAATTCAATTCAACTTAAATACACCCCACTACCGATATAATGAACACGTTTGGTTTGAGATATTGTTCATTATAGAGGGTTGTTCATTGTATACGGTGTTCATTATAACGGGAGTGGAGTGTATAATGATAACAAAAATAATCGATCAAAGTTTAGCGCTTAAAACAGCCATAAAATTGAATAATATTTAATTAAACATTAAGTCATGAAAATTATTTACCGAAAGACAATAAGAATCGAAAGTTGAAAACAACAAAAAGATTAAATCAATTGAAAGTCAATTATATTTAAGCGGAAAATAATTGAAAACCATTTCTAAGGAAATAATAAAAACAAATGATTTTGTAATCAAATCATTAAAATATTGTATAATCTGAAGGCAACCAAAAATAATAAGCAATTAATTAAAAATACAATAAACCTATTGATTCGAAGGACTTTTTATCTCAAAAAATAATTTACTTTTTGATGGCATATAATAATGAAATTCAAATTTAAAAGTATTTTCACGAATCGATTCAAAAGACGATTCACTCAATAAAAGAGTGAAAATAATTAAGTTTCAAAGTTAAATATTTTGAGTTAATTTGTATGTAAGACATATCGCAATAAAAAACATTTTTTCATTGAAATCGAAAGTGAATGCAATGAGAGAAATGAGTATCAAATAGCGAAAAAACTTTTGAATATTCATCAATTTTTAACATCAATTTGATTTTGAATTTTGTGCTAAAGTCTGACATCACCGGAAAGTAGTCATTAAAGTAATAATAGATTTAATACAATACATAAAATAGAAAAATAAAGAAACTAATGGCGAGAAATGAATTATTTTTATGAAATACTGAACGACACGTACAGAGCTCTAAGTCAGCCAAAAATGACAAATAAATTGAGGCTTCAATTCCTGTATTATAACACAAAACGATATTAAAGTTATAATAATAGCAGTTATTATCACTATTTTTATTTGATTTCGGACCAAAAAATTGGTTACAATTACGGAGAAAACATAACCATTAGTTTCGACAGTAATTACAATCTTCTGTTAATTTAATTGTAATCTCATTGAAAGGTCGAGAAAAAAATTTTAAGTTCACTGAAGTTCAGAAACTAAACCATAATTTAAACCAAAAAAAATAACAAATCAAAAGCAAAAAATCCATTAAATGACTGAATGAGCAAAAAAAAATCGGAAATTTTTCGCTACTGAAACCAAGAACTGATTGTTAGCTGAAAAATATTCCCAAAATCATAGTGAAGGCAAAAAAAGAGAGTCACGTTAAAGACATAGTCTTTTGGATCTGATTCTCACAATTCATAACTAGTTTAGTGTAAAATCATATCAATAATGAAATGTTTAGAAATGCAATGAATATATAATTATTTCATACATGAGATTAAGGATAGGAAAGGCTTACAACAAAACATGGCTATAATTTGAGAGCACTGGCAGACAATGATAGGGAAGAAATGTGTTATCAGTTTTTTAGAGCTTTAATCACCAGAAACGGTAACATCTTTTTCATAGCCAACAAACAAATTACAAATTAAATACAAAAATATTACAAATTTAGGTCTAATTGAAGGCACAGATCATTGCTCTCTTGATTCACATAAAAATCTTTTCAATGAATAAGTTATCCACTGATAAATTGAGATGAAAACCATTTGATGGTAATCTATGGCAACAAAATGTATGGAAACTTATTCAACAACTCATTGAAAGTTTAAAGCATTTTTGGAGATACTAATGAAAACATCAAATTATCGGATTTGAGGACTTATTCGCTATAAAAATGTTAAATAATGACCAGGAAATAAGAGCCAACCGTATAAAGAGACCGAATAACAAATATTCACTCAATTTCTGAAATAAGTTCTTAGAAATCCTCAAAATTGAAAATTCTTTTCTTCATCTAAGGCTGAAAAGGGAAAGAAAGCACAGAATAATAAAAAGTAAAATAAGACGAAACGGGAGAGGGAGAGGGAGAGGGAGAGAGAGAGAGAGAGAGAGAGAGAGAGAGAGAGAGAGAGAGAGAGAGTGAGAGAGAGAGAGAGAGAGAGAGAGAGAGAGATTATTTTGAAAATCTGGTGACGAAAGCAGAAAATATTTTGGAAAATTGAGTGAATATTGGAATTCAAAAGACGACGAAATCTATAGATTATTGTTATATATAAGAAATTTTCACAATTTTCAGACAAATATTGCGGAAAAAGCAATGAAATGACGAACAAAATTAAACTCAACTCTAATGTTAAGGCTATGTCTTAAACAAAGGAAGGCTTTCCAAAAAAATCATTTATTGATTGGCGTTTAAAGCAACTCAACCTAAAGATGAAGTCAATCAAAGGCTACTTTATTCTGGCCTATAATTTACTCTACAGTTGAATAGAAGACAAGCGATGGTTAGTTCAGGTATACATCGGTTATACATCATATAATTCAATGCAAGCCGTGAAGGCTTACATCAGATGAGAACCCAAACATAAAATTGTGTATAAAGTAAAGGGAAAATCCGATGCATTGACCAAAAGTAAGAAAGACTACAAAAATCAAAAGCGAATGTATTCTCACAATACGTTTGGATATGATTTTTAAAAAAGTCAGTCAGTGCCGGAAAAACCAGTTTTCACAGTCTGACGACCGAATAGTCAGCTCTCTCTCTCTCTCTCTGTTTTATCACAAACAGAGTGTAAGAGAAGAGAAAATCTTTATATTTTAAGAAACTATTTATTGTGTCGACCTTTTGAGGGGCCATGACTTGTGTGCACAGAATTTGATAAAAAACCATTGACTCAACTAATCGGCATTGAAAAAAATAGTCTAAATATGAGAGAATTTGAAGAGAAATCTCATCTATTTTTGTCATTCCTTATCAAACTTTAATTCGAATCAATGGCAGAGAACTTGCAATTCATGTATTATTTCTTTCATTTCGGCATCAAATGAAAAAATGAACGAAAAGTAATAAAAATCCAAAAAATATTACTTTTAAGACTCGAGTTATGAACAAATCAAAAATGAATTGAAGGCATGATTAGTAAGAAAGCACATCAAAAACCTATTATGAAAGGATTGAAAGAATCAAATTCAATGAGGAATGTCTGACAAGAAGTATAGAAAAGTGAAGAGAAGAGTTTCGCTTCTCTTTATGTTTAGGAAGAGTAAGAAGAAAAACAATAAAAATAATTTAATAATAATTTCTTTGTAAAAACTAAACACTCATTTCAGTCACAATATTGCAATTCAAATGAATTTCATTGAATGAAAGGCACGAAATAATCGCTTAAAGGTTGAGACATAATCTTATAGTCGGATAATTGGCATCAAAAATGTCAGACAATCGAAAGTGAAAATCATTTTCAGTTAATAAATATCATTAAATTTGATGCCAAGTCCATGAAAGAGAAGCCGGTATTTCAAAGGGGAATAGTCTGCAGAATATCTCTATTATTATAATTATATGAGAAATGAAAAGAAGGAAATTTGAGTCCAAAGAAATACTAATCAAATATAAGTTTGAATAAAATCAAGGCTGAAGTCTGAACACAAATAAATAGTTACTTAAAGGCAAACACTTTTGAAATCAAGGAATACTTGACTTCGATTCTGAGCATTGATTTCAGGCATGACTTCAATATTAAAATATGATTTCGAAATAATTAACAAAAATTTAAAGGTTTTAATCAAATAATAAAAAGAGAAATAAATAACTGAAAAACAAATACAGAGGAAAATATTTTGCGACAAATACTCACAGAATTAGCAGTCAATGGACCCGAAGGCAAATTAAGGCAAATCTTAATAACTAATTAAAGACCAAAATTAATGCCTTCAATAAATTAATCAGAAATGAAAACGTGGCACAAAAAGGTGAAAAATATTTGAAGAGAAAATTACAGATATTTCTCGATTAATAGTCGACGTTATCGTAGATTTTAATAGAAGTTTTAGTCACTAATAACAACCTTTTTCACTGATATCCACATTAAAAGCCATCTTTCAATACAGATATAACCTGTCGATTGCAGAGCACAGCCATAGCACAGCCACCACAACAAACAGCCCTTATAAGTTATAACAAATTGAAATTAAACTCCCGGTTCAATAGATTAACGAATAGAGCGAACAATTAATGTATTATTTATTTAAATATCAAAACAAACAATACTTATATTTTGAACAACTATTTTGATGGCAAACATCTGTCTGTATATCAATTCAAACAAAATTATATAAAACTCATTAATTACTGAATAGATTTCAAACCAAATATATTATTAATTACTAAATACGACACAAAATGAGCTGTCATTCAAACTATGAATTAAAGCCAATTATTTTGAAAATATCGACGAAAAAAAGGTTTATTAAAAAAACTGTTAAACAGCCAAAGGGTTAACTCATTTTATTCACATTTTATTCAAAGAAATGAGGGTTTCATTGAACAGCAATTCAGGAAAAATTCATGAAAGTCTAATCCAGGAATAAACGGTTGTTTTCCAGTTAATAATAATCTAGTCACTTTTATTACGAAACTATGACTCAATAATTGCATTAATATTCTCTGTAAATGTTTTTCAACACATTTTAAGCTTCAATTTTAAGATAATTTTAATAACTTGTTGTTTGTCTGACTATTGAGTGGTTGTCCCACTATTGGGCGGACCTCACAATCTATTTTCAATTCATAATTTATGAGTTGCTTTTCAGTCATTTTTGGTAAATCTTTTTCACATAATTGACTGCAAAATCAAGTGGGGGTTCGGTGTCTGATAAGACACGTCTATGCAAATGGGGTGTTGTGTTTGAGGGGGTGTTCTATCTGTTGAATACTTGAAAATTAAGACACGATTTATGTGATTAACAAAAAAGTCAAAACTAAAGGAAATTATAATACAATTTGTAATTAAAACGACAAAAGTTACTCAAAATATTGAATTTCAAAAAACACGAAACAAATGAAACAATTAATTAAATGAATGAACAAATTGTTTGACAGAAATTGCAAAAAACATTTTCTCTATAAATTCCGTAAATATTTTTATTAAATATCGTGATTAGAGTCTATTTTTTTGGCAAAAATAGCAAAAGAGTCCATAAAAAGCATTGAAATAATACTTAATATAATAAAAGTTTGGATTTACTACCAAAAAAACAATAAAATAAAACACAAAAAACTATGGACTGGATCTAAAACTACGATAATATCTTCGTTGGCAATGGTTTTGTTTGAGAGATAATCGCGACATAACCTCAATAAAAATCAAGAGAAATATTATCTCTATTTTTCTCTGAATTCAATATAAAACAGACGATTCGTATATCAAATAAAACTATTGAAGGGAAAGGTTATCAAAATCTAATAAATGTTATCATTGTTTGGGTTTAATTGCGATACAAATCACATACTTTTTTTTTGCCGAAAATGATTGCAATGTTTTCCGTTTTGAAGACAAATGTTTTTATAAATCAAAACAAAGTCTCAACTAAAGTGATGTTTGACTCAAGTTTTGCAAAAGTATAACAAAACTCTTACCTTAAATAGCGGTGGATTTGAGGATCAGATGAATAATCGGTTAAATGTTGTGACAAAAGACAAATCAAAACAAATCACATCCTTTGAGTCAATTAACTGACAACTGTTTAAATGTTTTGAATAAACTTTTGCCAGACTTTAGTAGTGATGTGTATCGTCTGTAAGCACACAGTCTTCACATCTGATTGAAAACTCTTCTCTATGTTTCACTCCTCACAGCTCTCAGGCACTGGACCTGAATCCGGGGCCCACAGAGTATGCGCTCAGTAACTAAACTCATCTCTCAGATCGAGAGTTCATCAAACAGTTTGAAAACTCACAAAATTTTGCCCATAAATAATCGAGTAATGTTTCACCTAGGTGAACGACCTATTGGTCAGAACAATGAATGATTTGAAGATCTATTTGAGTAAAGGTGTGAATCAAATCAAATTAAAGCAAAAACCTATTAATAAAAACTAAAATAAAAGTTATTGAAAAAACATTTGACTTTAGACGAGATGTCGCTCTGGTATGGCATCAGTTGAGACAAGTATTTCAAAACTTGTGGCGCGAATACAACGCGCATAACATTGAGAGTCATTTGTGTGGCTTTTTGCCACTCAATGGACTTAAGGCGCGATTTGTTTTCATTGAATCAAAAATCACAACAAATTTTTGGCTCAATTTTTATCAAATTTTAGTCGAAATCAATGATATATTCATTAAGTTTTTAATACAATTTTATCTTTGAATTTAAGTTTATTTAAGTTTTAATTTAAATGCTTTTAAGTGTTAAGTAATGGACGCAAATCGCAGGTCAACTACTGCGGGCTTTGAGGGCAAAAGTTTTTACTTTGATCTAGAAAATTCACCGCTTATTGCCCGACAATTGACCAAATATATCACCGAATTGGGCGGAGTATGTCTTAACTATTCTATTGAATGGTTAACCACTTTTTCGATGAATGTGTTGTTAATTTTTTCGGTAATTTTTGTTTGAAGGAAATCAAAGGCTTTCTCGACCAGAGAATCAAATATATTATCACAAATCGACCGAAAGATCAGTGGCCGCCCAAAGCGGTCACAAGTGACAAATCGAGATCGTCTTTACCTGCTTTTGAACCAATCAAAGACCAGATAATCCAATCGCCGATTAATTTGAACAAAAATTCAAGTTTTGTACGAATTTTTTCATTGTTTCGATTTTGAGCTCTTTTTTAAAGAATTTCTTGAGATTTGAATCAATTGATTGATTGAATTGTATGTCCCATCAGTCGAGAGGAAAGCTGTTACTGTCGGCCATCGCTAAGTCTCAGCAATCGTTAACAAAACCAAGTCTTCCGACCGATGTCTTAGAGAGGGGTCGGTATTGGAATATAACTATTTTAAAAGCAGTCGATGTCTTGGAGTTCTGTCGCCGACATCTAAGTCCTGTGGCTTTAGATAACTCGGCAAAGAGCCAGGCCAAAATTACGCGACTCAAAGGGGCTTTCATTAAACTAGAGGACAGTCGTCTTCTACATAGACCTGCCTATAAAGAGTTCACTGAATGGCCACAAATAAACTTTGAATATCAGGAGCTTATGTGTCCGTTCCTCAAGAAAAAAGTACAAAAAGACACCACAAACGAAACGGTCGAATCACTGGAAGGACTGGCCGTTAAGAACCGACTCAAATGTGAAAAACAGTTGGATATTAACGCAAAGAACACCACAAATAATAATAACAAAAAAACTGTTATTAAAGGCAAACAAAAGTCTTCACCGAATAATCAATTCATAGTTAAGAAGAATTTAGTTAAAAAACGACGGATTCCGGCCTTCTGTGAGATTTGCGGCACAGACTATGAAAACCTAATAGAGGTTCGCATCAGACACTTGCCTTTAATTACTTATTTGTCTTATAATTAGATCTAATGTTTTGTTTTGTTTTCAAAAAGCATTTGAAGACTGAAACTCACGAAACGTATACTCAAAACGAAGAGAACTATAAAGAGTTGAAAGGAGTCATACAATCACTCCATCCCTTCAATGAGACCAACAATACTGTGAAACGCATTCAATTCGATGCCGGAAGCGATTCCTGTGATGATAGCGATGACGAACAGCCGATAAGCAGTCCGTTTCAGTCGACGCCCAATATGTCTACCATTCAGTTGTGTGGTTCTAAACATAAGTCGCACTTCCTATCCATCCATGACCTCATTGGTAACAAAAGTCCTCCACCACTCGAAGAATTGCCAGAAAAAGAGCACTCAGAATGTGATCCAGCGGAGGGTCAGTCATCTAAAACAGATTTAGTATTAATCCCTCCGTCGGTCACATCTCCTGACGAGAAGGCTGTCCATAGACTAAATCAAGTTTTGAATAGTTATTCAGACCTTTCGATTCATAATTCAGACCACAGTTTAGACTCAAAAGCAGTTATGAATTGCGTTTCCGAAGAATTATGAGTCAAATATTTATAGGAATTTAGTTTAAAATCAATTTTAAATTTGTTTTTTAATGATTTTTTTCATTTTTTACAAATAAGTACTTTTATTATCAATAAATTCATTCATTTATTTATTTTTTTATTTATTTATATTTCGAATAATTTGTTTCACAATTAATAACAATTTGAGTGAAAAATAGGCATAAATTCGGATCAAAACGAGTGAAAGAACTGAATAAATATTTGAAAATAATTGACCGAAACTTAAGAATTTATTTCCTAAATGATAACCAATTAGAAGGTGTGAGCGTTTCGACAGACACCACACCCTAACGCAAACTCTTCTCCAGTGGGCGGGTGTTTCACATGAAGTGGACATTCGTCGCCTTCCAGTTGTTTACCTCTGGGACCGGCGGGACATTTGGGGAATTCCTTCAAACTGGTCAGCTTCTGGAAGTCGTCGTGACAGGCATTACAGAAATGGGTGGTCCCAAAGCAGAAGAACACCGCCACTGAACAACAGTAGCGGCACTTATACTCTAAAAAGTCAGTGCCGTGTTTTGGGCACATCTGAGCGCGCGATACATCAGAACAGCCGCCACACACTAACTCTGATGGGTCGTAATTGTCACCGACTCCCAGGTCAGCGTCACAGCGCGCTTCCCCTCCATAGTAGGCTTTCTTGCATTTAGAACAGACATAATAAGCATATCTTTCCATCGCATAGTTGGCGGCGTCGGACCGGTTGTGGTGAAGGCCTTCGTATTCCAAACGCATTAATGCCTTTCGATGAACGTCTTCGTAGAGGGTTCTGATCGGCAGAAGTAAGTCCTCCAAAGATAAGTGTTCGATAGGACCCTTACATATCGGACACAATGAGAACGAGAATGTGATTCGAGGACCGGACCATTCGTTTTGAAGAACAGCTTTAGTGCAGTGCTGATGAAAAACATGTCCACATTTGAGTTGAATAGCGGGCGCACAGGATAGGGCTTCGCAGAAGCAAATCATACACATATCTTCACCGTCTTGTTTGAGCTGAGCGTCGCCGCATCCCTGAAGACACGGTAAACACTTCCACTCATTAGCGACGCCTCCGCAAAGGTGACCACAATTCAGTGTTTTAATGCAGGCATTCCTCGCGTATTCCTGACACTCGGCTTCACTGCATACGTTTCCAATTGCTAGGAGTCCGGTATTACCAGTTGTTCCACAGAACCGACAGACACCTGTTATGTTTGTGGTCACAGATTTCTGTCCACTGATTGTCGGAATAATCTTAGTCCTGGAGTTTTCTCCTCTAAACTCAACCATTGCTTTGAGTGTCTTGGAGTCGGCCAAAGCCATGACCCAAAACAGTTTGGTTCGACCGCAACCTTCATGCAGATCCACTTTAATTGCTTCCTCTTCTTCTTTGAATATCTGTTAAATCCAAACAAACAATAAATTGAGATAATAGTCAAAGAAGTGGAAGAATGGTACCTGTCTTTGATGGTTACGTGTTTTGCTGTGTAAATGCAAATATCGGTCGCATTCGGCGCACAAATTGCCACAACTATTGCAAAGAATGATTGCAGGGGTCTCTCCGTCGTCGTGATTGTCACACAAAGGCTGGAAATCAATTGAATTGCAATAAATCAATGGAAACAACAGATAAGGAAAGGTAACTCACTCTCGACTGTTGATTTCCATTCTCTTGATCCCCAACATTAACCCAATGACTAGAGGACAGCCTCTCTGCGTGTTCTTGCTCCAACACACAGAGTGATGCCAACGCTAACCAAAGAGTCGGTGCTTTTATGCATTCATTGGGTGTTCGGTACCGTTCGTTAATTCGGGTTAAATTAAGTATATTCTGTGCGATTGCGTTCTTCGTGATCACAGCCCACGATTCGGATAGTTTACCGGCGCTCATGTCTTTCAGTAAAGCGATTATACATTCGGAGAGTTTGCGAGACAGACATCCTCTAAGCCACCACCTCTCACCAAACGGGTCGCGCGGGTGTATAGCAGTGGCCAAAGTAACAGTTGTCACACTTTTACTCCCTGTGACGCCAACAGAACCCTTGACTTTGGTCTGAACAGTCAATGCCTTTGCAATGCAGGCCAGAAATACATCGAGAATACCGACAGAATGGATATCAAACTCTTCCTTATCGTTGGAAACAATGATATCTCGCGGAGGGAGTGAAGAAATGGCAAACATTTTGGCGAATTCTGTCGGTTTTATTTCGGGTAATACCCGACGCAATAGAGCGCACACTTGTCTCTGAACCCGCGCTGAGCCCGTGTGTAACAAATTGAACAAATCGAGCAAAAGGTCGTTCTGTAGGGCCAAGTATTGTCGACCAACTGTCGATCCGCTCAGTGCCAACACCATTGACAACATTTCGAAACAGTAGGCATCGGATGGGATTTCACCGCTCACTGAAACAGACGATGACTTCGAACAAAGCAGAGCTTCCCATTCGTCGCGTTGTCGGATAGCCTCTACACGTATAGCCTGAACGATGTGAGCGCACACCTATTCATTTGATGGATGAGTTGAATGCATTCAAAACTAAATCAAATAGAAAACTGACCTGTTTTTGAAGGTGAGACAGTTTTCCTGATTGACTGAACAAAATTCCAACCATATGTTCGCGTAAATCATTGGCTGCACCACTGGAACCGGGGTCAGCCGTCGGTTCGCATATATTGCCAGACATTTCATTCTTTAAGAATTCAGATTCGGCTTCACCTGATATAAGTTTCCCGAATACCTGTCCAACAATTGTATTAAAAACTGGATAAATGAACAGAATATCAATTAATACCTGAGATGTAAGCAATCGGAAGACCCTCAACGTCTCGGCCTCACAATTGGTTTGTTGTATTTGAATAGAACTGATATAAGGCTTCGGTTTGTCCTGAGATTTGGCGGCACTGGAACCCAACACTTTGATTTGTCTCAAACGCAACGTATTGTCCGGTCCTTTGAGTTCTATTTTAATGCATTTAAGGGACGACTCGACATAAGGTATGACACAATAGATCCAACCGGCAAACCGATTGTCTACTTCTGAAACTTTGAGTTTAATCAACTGCGGCTCCAAAGCGTTTGTATCACCGAATTTGAAGGTCACGTTCGATGTCTTTGAGCCCAAATCGCGAACGTTATCGATATGTATGTAAACCGATTTGATTATCACATCCTTCACATCATTGCTATTATTTATTGTAATTATTTTGGTTTTATTCCTGTCCTCATCTCCGCTCTCCCAAAACGTTTCCGTCGAGTTATCGGTAAGACTGGCTATCATTGCCTGACGCGAAGAGGCTTTCACTTCCATTTGAGGGGTCAGGTCTTGAAAGGCTTCAATCACTGGTTGTATTAGAATTGATTGTTGCGTTTCATCGGAGAGCACACCATTTGTTTCCTCTTCGGTTCGACCAAAGATTTTACTGATATTAGAGAAGACGTGGCACTGATGTAGGAATGAGTGGTCTTCCGCCGAGAAATTTATGCAAAAACATCGGATAGCAATCTGTTGGAGAGGAGAACCCATTGGCAATAATGGCATCAAATCGGATACTGTGCTCAGGAATGTGTGAAATGCTTGAGTTAAGGGCTGAGCTGCTTCGCCCGCTATGGTTAGATCAGATAAAGGATGCTGACAAACATCAGTCTGATTGTGATGATGGACTTCCACCTCATCTTTTCTATCGATAGGAGAGCGGGCATTATTGGCCGCATTGATAGCATTAGCGCTGACCACTCCGTTCGCATTGTCTTCGATCTCTTCTTTCTCTTTTGGTTTAGTTTCAGTCGGTGTCAAAGAATCGACGAAAAACCACATCAAGTCATGTAAAGCCATCGGTTGACAGACATTCCTCAAAAGCCAATTGAGTGCCTGTAATGACAGTGTCCGACAGGAAGCCTTCCGGAGTGCGGTTTTCATTGCAATCATTAGACCATACAAGTCGTGGGGATGTAATATGAATGACATAATAGGTCTGTGCAACACATTAGTCACCATTTGTTGTTGATTTTGGGCGCTGTGCGATGTTGTTGGCTGTGCACTCATATATTCACCCAAACAGGTCTGCAATAAATTTATCAGATTTGCTGAGGGCTGACAGAGGAAAGTCGTACTCGAGTTGTCATTACTTATGGCCCGTTTGCGCTGAGCTGAAGGTAAGACCTTATCCTGAGTCCAGTCGTGGAGACCAACGGAAACAGACCGATGAAAAGGGGAACGGGAGCCAATTGTCTTGGTTGGCTTCGATGAGCGCTCTGTAGATTCATTTGCATTGAACTGTTCATTGTTTGCCATTATATTCGATGGTCTGCCCGTTTGGATTGCGATTATGTCGTCTTCCGAGAGGTGTTCCTCAGCCAGCCTTTGATCATAGATTGAGTGATGAATTCCCAGATTTTCTAAACATTGAAAGTTTGTGGTCTGGACAGAGAACTCCATTGATTGACGAATACGGTTCGGGTTAAATACATTAGTGACGGGACTGATATCATTGGCCGGCGCCATACGTAACAGAAACATAGCGTTATCTTTCATCAACTGATGGATTTCTAATTGATTTGTCGGCGACGAGAGATTTGTCTTCGAGGGTGAACTCAATGGCAATGCTTTAAGTTCAGGGACCGATTGTTTGCCCCCTTTTGATGGGTTGCCTCTATTGTGACGCTTTTGTGCCAAATATTTGTCCCGACATTTGTCACAAATCAGATACCAATTAGAGCTACCGATACCGCCATCACCGCAATGACCGGCCCAACCCCCACAAAAGGAACCAGAGCTGTTATATCCTTTACCACCAGCGTGTTCGCCACACCCAGGATGGTTTTTCTTCATGTGATGCGTTACTGGATATGAATAACTATTGCCACACAACTCGCATAATGACGAATGTGACCCTTCTCTATGCTCAAGTGGAGGACCACCATTGGCCAGAGCAGCCTCACCAAACAGATTTCCGTGTTGTGCGACAGCACCGAAGAATCGATGGACTGGTGCATAGGCTTTGGCCACCAAATTAGAGGCCAATTCGTTGTACTGTTGTTTTGCAGATTTGTTCCGCGATTTGTTGATCTGTTCGGAAACCATTTGAACGATTCGCTGATTGTTTTGAATTCTATTAAACATTTGTACCGGAGTTGACGGCGCAGTTAGATTTGATGGCGTGAGAGCTGATGGCGGCTCAGCCATTGCATTGAGACAGCACTTGGATACTGCTTCCCATAATTTCAGCAGATTTACTAACGTTTCGGGAATCATAGGCTTATCGTTAGCCGACTCTTCCGATTGGCTCATCATTTGATCGCTATTTAGTTCGTAAGTATTATTGACTTCTTGTTGTAATGAATCTGTTTCTGAGATCACTTTATTCGGTTCGATATTTGCATTGAGATAACACTCCTGTTGTTGTAAAGCACTTAATTGCGACACTTCTACTGAATGTCTGAACTTTGCTTTTTGTTCTTTAGTGGCGCCCCGACTGTCACAACGGTTGTTGTGTCTGAACTTTACTGTGGTTTCGCTGTAGTGATCGCTTTCAAGTGATTTGACCGTCTCTTTGGTCACTTCTGGATTGAATTTGAGATAAGAAGCGGCGGCCAAAGTGTCGTGAAGTATGCCCTCATGCCATATGAAAGCCGCAAACACTGCCCGCAGACATTCAGCCACACTGTTAGATATGGCCTCTTTCACAGTCATTAGCCGACCATTCGTTCCAATTGCCTGAGTGTTGGCACTGAGATTATGTGTCGGCGAATGAATTCGTTCCCTTTTAAGTCGGTTTTGACGTGAATTTCGCGACTCTTTTCCATTGCGCGAGGATTTTAGGGTCGATGTGTTCGGAGACAGAGTCTGTGGTGTGGGTCGGGTACGACTTGTTTTCACGTCTTCATTGATTTTGAACTGAAGAAAGTGCGGCGGAATAAGTAATCCTTCCTCCGGAGGACTTGTTTGTGTGGCTTTTTGGGCGCAACACTTCTGATTGGAAGCATCGGTTGAATCGCTGACCTCTTTGTCTGAACTGACATTCGATCCGATATCACAATTGGATTCACCGAAACTTGTGTTTAACGAGTGTCTAATAGGAATGGCTGTCGTTGTGTGGCGTCGAGTGTTTCCGATTGATACGTTCGGAGAAGAACTTCTGGATGTGCTGGGAGTTCGCCTTAACGGAGGAGTCGTCGGAGGGGTAGGACTGGGATCACAGCTCATAGCTTTGACTAATTCTTTTACACTAATTCCAGACAACTCAGGCGGTGGTTCTCGCGCTGGACTATCGGATGTGCTCTTCTTAGCAGAAGAGCATACCTTCACTTCTGAATCGACGAGAAATTTCTTTTGAAGGGCTGCCACACGACTGCCAGTTGTGGTCAGACTAGAAGTAGAGTTAGTCATACTCTCACAGAGGGAATCGACGTCTGTTTTTTCGTATTCGGCAAATGTGTTGCCAAACATCGAAGGGGAGGCCATAACACTGTCCGCTGTTATGGATTCGACTTCGGATTCACTGGCGAACGACTGACTGATACTCGTCTGATCTCTCATTGAGGACAAGGATTTGTCGAAACAAATGGACTGAGACATCACACAGGCATTGCTATTACAGGGCGACGAACGGTCCTCTAGTGATAGACTACTCAATGGATTCGATGACAAACCGTTGTATTTCGGAACTGATTTGTGATTAGAAAATTGAAACATTTTGTTTTCATTGTCTTCTTCGTCGGTGATGTGCATCACTTCTGTCTCGTGCTGTAAATAAGTGACATCATTGACAGTTCGGGACAGAGTCCAGGCCTCGCCATCAGTGCTGAAACAGTATCTCTTCATACTTTCATCGTCGAGTTTAAGCCAAGTTCCGGACGCGTTTGTCGTATCGGCCACTACTCCTATAACGTTTCCCAACACAACCATTCCGACGGGTGGCGAACGAAGATGTGGTTTACTTCGGATGTTATGACCAGAAACACCGCACTTCACGACATGATAATAACCGGGAAATTCCATTCCTTTATTGAATACTTTCGGTTTCTTCTTCTTGAGTGACATCGAATCGATGGACAGCTTTTTCTCATGGGATGACTCACTGATTGGTCCGTTACTCATGACTATAGGCTTTGGTTCTCCGATGGGAACTAACAATGTTTTGCCCAAATGTTGATTATATTGCAGAGACCAGCCCTCGATGTTATGGTGTGCTATCGATGTGTTGCAATGCTTTTTAATGCTGTCAGGACTAAGTCGAACCCAAACGCCGTCATCATTATGTGTTTCTTCAGTTATGGTTATGACTCCATTGACTTCAATCAGTCCTATCTGTTCCGATTGAAGCGATGGAAGAGAACGAACTCTAAGACCAGCACTGTTTCGAACGACAAACTTTCGCGTTCGCGACGGAAGAGATTTCTTATTAGTCCTGTTCGACATGTGCTGTATTTGGGGCAAAGACACTCCTTTCGGTGGTTCTCCAACTTGTACTGATTGACAGGTATTAACAGCCACTCCATCGACAGAGATTTTCAACTGATACCAACCGGTAGAACCGGGCGTCCAATTGGCGGTATAAGTGCCGTCATTATTGCTGCGGACGAGCATTGTTTCGATAGAAGGCCGACACACAGGCGTAACATATCTGAGCTCTTCGAAGGAGTAGTTCTCGAACTGTCTCATCATTGTTATCGCGTGATAGAAGACTTTGTCTTTCGCTGTTATCGTGTACTGAACATTGTTTGGGGGCTGTGGCACCGGTAGATCTTCAGAGGAGGTCTCGCCATTCAATTGCTTGTTTTGAGTATTAGTGATGGATTTGAATGGTTGAGCGCTGACCTCAACTTTAAGATTGGGAACATTGACTATATTTCCGTATTGATCGCGGGTTATCACTGTTATGACTGTAGGCCATCCGCACTGCAACTCTTGGTCTGTACCACAACTACAGTGGACTTCGCATTGGTTAGGATCGACGAATGACTCACATTGAAACCATTTGGCCAGTCGTGCACCGGATGTGCCCGGAGTTAAAGAACAGAAATCTTTAAGGAAAGGATGTTCATTAGCCAGAGGAACGTTGCCTTCAATAGCTTCAGAGGCTGTCATCGGATGTGAAAGCGCCAGACCTCGACTTAAAAGATTCGGATGAGTTTCAAACACCTGAAGGGCTGACTCGAAGTTAACTTCTGCTTCTGATGGCATTTGTGGTAAAATTAGATTATTCTTCAGAAGTGTTTTGATACAAATTCCAGACAAATATGACAACTCCTGTTCCAAGTACTGAAGACCCAGATATTGGCCTTCGGTTATTGGGTTTTCATATCCAATGACTTGTGCTCTGAACCCATAATAAATAGATTTGTCTTCTTTTACATAATCGGAAGCCGTTTCCAAAGAGAAGATCAGCTCATTTCCAGGAATCAGAATGGAATCCGTTGGCCAACAGTTAGGCTTTCCGCTGAACTTTTTAAGTATCGGCCAAAGAGTTTTATTGCTCTCTTGAAGTTGAATGGCTTTAGAAGACTCCCAACACTTTGTTTGTCGATATTCTGGAATATATATCTGAAGAGTGTCTTCTGGCTGAGCGGTTGCACAGCGGCTGTCAAAGTCAATGCACATCCATCTGACTGTTGGCGCAAATTTAACCGAATAGTTGCAAACTGTAGCCGATTTGTAGGGATGATCGCTCTCTACAGTCACATAATGTCGGGATGTGGTGATTGTGGGACTGATTTGTGGTAATGGAGATAATGAACGACTGGGAAGTGTGTAATCATTTGATTTGTTGAGATATACCACTAAAGGCAACAATTGTCTGATCACTGATAGGATTTGTGTCGCATTCTTAGAATCAGATGAAGCGATTGGCGCCAAATGAGCCAAAACTGATGGCAACAACTTCTTTACCAGAAGTGATGTCGAGATCTTCCAAATCAGATCAAATGACGCGCAGTCCTGCGCCTGAAGTAACAGATCTATAGTCAAACCGATGACACTCTCACTGATGGCGATGGCATTCTTTCGGGGAATTTCTTCATTAATAGGAAAGTGATTCGACTCCGAAGAGAACGATTGCGGCGCAGAATAATACAGGATCTATAAAAAGCATTTCTTAGACATTCTTCCGGTTAATGATTAACAATGACTCACTTGTGGTATCTGTCCTCGAGTGTGATTCGTACCGTTGAAGCTCAGGGAGCAGTCACTGAATGTGAACGTTGTATTGTCAGGTCCTCTGATATGTGTGAGACCGGCGTCTCCATTGTTAGTGCGGGGGCCGTGGTTTTTGAGACGAATTGCGTACTATATAGCAGAGGAGACATGCAATTGGAAAGCCATAAAAGTCGTTTGACTTACTTTGACATTTGGTGCTATGAGAACAGGTCTATCGAATTTGATTTCACAGACATCTGCTGACTTGTCTTCGAAAGAGTACGACCCCTTTGCCATCTCGATTGAGCGCCACGGATGCGATTGTTGGTCGCGTGTTATCGTTCGTTCTTCAGCTGTCTGTCCGCTTCCATAATCAAGTAGTTCTAATTCGTAGTGCCATTCATTGCCAATACCGCCGTAAACAGTGACGCCGGCGATTGAAATACCGGATCTGTCCACTGAGAAACAGATGGCATCGGGCGAACCGTTACCGGTATTCCACGTCCTATTCTGTGATACGCGCGAAAATCTGGACGGAGTTATGTGCAACTGTTGGCCGCACATCACTTGTGAATCATATCCAATACCAGTCACCTGAGCGACCAGTTCTGACATTATGGTTGTGATTAAATTACAAGAGTTCTCCACTAATTGTATGGAATAACTGTTCTCTAATTCGAAACCGCTTTCGATCTCATCGGAAGCGGTGGCGCTGTTCTCCAATTCGAGATAATATCTGATCGGTTGACCGATTATTTTCAATAAATTATTAAATATATCACGAAATGAACACTCAGTTCCCGAATGACAGCCCTCTTCGTCTGTCTTCTCCTGTATTTTATCACTAAGTATTGAGTGCTGATAAGAACCTAAATCTGTGCACAGAATAAAACATATTAGAAAATGTCAGATATTTATCATCAAAAGTGGTCACAAGTGGTGACAAATCAGACAATTATCTGACTATAGGTTTGAAGTCATTATTCGGTTAATTAAATGTTATTTTTTGAAAATATAAATCAATTTTTAATTAAGTGATGAAAAGCAGACCTGAATTAGGACTCTGGAGATCGGAAGGACTTTGAAGGTTATATACATCCAAACCATTCATAATGGGAAAGGTTTGCGTCAAACGTAGCCACGGACGGCATAAAGCGGCCAACATTGCGGACAAGAGGTAAACGGAACGGGAAGGCGGCAAATGGTGGTCACTGAGCAGAAGATCACATAATGCCCTCCAACGCAGTGAATTGTTTGGATAGAAGGAGTGGTAACAGGAAAGGAATGTTTCATGACTTTCATCCATAATCTGTGATATGAATGTATTGACTTCTCCGGTGAACGAGTGATTTCTAGGCGGGGAGTCGGGAGGACCGGACAGTATATGCTTCAGAAGAGTTCGCACATCATATATGGATTCTGCGAGTCGTAAGGAGTCATTGGTCTGAGCACTGAATTTGAGTTCAGTCTGTCTGTTCGGATAGATTTCGTTGATATAGACTTTAAGCAAATGAAGAGAAGCGCAACAAATGTATGTCAAATGTCTCAATTCGATCAGATTTGTGGTCAAAGCACTTCCAGTCTCTGTATTACCGGTGTTTATGTCCGACAGAATATCTTTAAATGACTTCCAACTCCACCCCAAAAGTTTGAGAAGCGATTGAAAACAGTTGGCATTCACTGAAAGGGAGAACTCTCTGCCAATTATAGAAATGGGTTCTTCGTATAGATTGTTGTAATCGTTTCGGTTCATCACATGACTTGAAGAATCATTTCCAGAAGAAATCACTTTATATAACACTTGTGGTATTTGTCCGGCGTTTACATCCGTTCCATTGTTCGACTTCTTTGAACTCTTGAAGTAAAAGATGACCTGATCTTCAGTGTTGACCACAGATTGACCGCTTGAGCCACAATCACTGCTCGGACCTGAAATGCGAGCCCACGCAACGTACCATCGATTTGCTTGAAGAGGAATGGGTTCATCGAACAGAATCGGATATTTCTGGCGGGCGGCGCACTCGAATGGTATCTCTTCGGTTTCGGTCAAAATCTCTCCGTCGCCCTCCTGTTCCCCTCCATCAGGTCCGATGTCAAATAATTTAAGTTTTGCTGTATATTCGCCGCGACCTCCGAACAGACCAAAGCCTCCGAGCAATACGTCGTTATCAGCCATAAAGCGAATCGCTTCGATTGAATGACTCGAAAAACCCCACCCTTTGTCACACATAAAGATTTGGTAAAATTTTGCAAAATATCAATCATATGGGATGTCATTACCCCCGCCATGACTTTCGAATCGACAAACAGAGGAGTAGTCATCTTTGGTCATAGACTTAGTGATCTGATTCTTGGTCTGATCGTCCTCTCGAATGGTCCAGCCTTTAGACAGACAAACCATTTCTATTAAATTAATACTATATTTGCATAAAAGACAAACCCATTTGATTGGCTGTCGTCAGTGTGTTTAAAGTGCACAAAAGGTTCAGAGCCGCAGTCGATCTGTTCACTGGTGTTCCCGACTTCTGTGGAAGAGCTAACTCTGGCAATAATATTGATGTTAAGGCCAGGGAATGGTTTGGGATTTTAGTTTCCGCGTATATCAGGTTATATCGATTAAAGGAATGGCTCTTCGAGTCATAAGTCCAGAGCACATCATAAAAGTTGTCCAAACAAATGGCTGAGAAGTTAGATAACTCCAACTGATCAGAGCTGTTGAATGATTTACAGGTGCCGTCAGATCTGCTAATGACTAGAGAGTGGAACTGGCGCTCAATTGAATCATATCTGGACTCTTTAGAGGCCCCGGACTTCTCGCTGTTTGAAGGGATTATTGCAATACAGCGCCGGTTGGCTATGACTCGGGCGGAGGACAGTGACAATGGATTGATAAGCGATTCGTCAAATTTGATGAATGTGTGGTCACCTGAAGCTGATATGAAGGTAGCCTTTCGGCCGAATTGTTGCCCGATGTTAGGGATTGGCGCTGGGATTGCATTCCAAGCGAAGTCAATCGCAGAAGGATTGCGACCCAACTGTCCCTTTTGATTACTACCAAACGTATAGACCTGACCCGTAGAGGCCAATAAAACCGTGTGATTACTTCCGGCAGATATTTGAACGATATTTGCATTAATTAACACTTTTGTCGGCACTTCTCTGATGGCAAAGTCGTTGTGTCCGAGTTGTCCGAATTGATTGCTTCCGAATGTGAAGACATCGCCCGAAGAGCTTAATAGGACTGAATGGTGGAGTCCGCACCCAATTTGTATTATACGACTCGATATATTGAGTTTCGTTGGCGGCAATTGAGTCAGTTTTGAAGTCTCGCCATCACTCCCCGGGTCAGACATATCGATGTTTAGCACATTAGACACGGCTTTATCCACCAGCTCTATGTGTGGTCCTGCGTTCTCTCCGAGTGGGTCCTGTGCTCTGCCGGCACCCAACAAATTGCGATATGTTTTGTGTCGAAGTCGTCTTCCGAGTACATCGATACCTATTCTGCGTCTTTCAGTACGAGGATTGAGTGCTGCTCTTATGGCCGCCCGACTGAATGGTGGCTCTTCATAGACATGTACATCGTTAGCAGCTCCGTAGCGATCTATTGATGGGCCCACAACCATTCCCGGGTCAACCATTGCAAAGGCGGCGGCAAATCTTTGCACCTCATCGTTGATGGGATCGCCGTAATTGAGTTGTTGCGCGGCGTTGAACGCCATTTGATTCAATGGCATCATTGAGGGCTCGATGTTCTCATTTGCTGCAAACGGCTCTTTAGGGACTGCCTCACACGCCCGACAACAGCCACAATCAGCACAGCCGGCATCTCCAGCACCACAACCACAAGACATACCAGGATTTCGTTCAGATTTTCCACTAGCAATACAACCGGTGCCATATCCTGTGCACTCACCACATATAGTACAGATCATGCACTGGTCATATTTCCACCGGTGCTGACCCAATGCACACAACGGTTCAGTTATGTCTTCTGTCACATCAATCTGTTGTTCGGCATTCCTTTCATCGATGTTTTCATTTGAAACCTCTTTATTGGTTGAGGTCTGCATCAGATCGAGACCGCACTGACCCTTATTAGAGATGCCGAAAGTATAGACGTGTCCCTTATTGGTCAGCGCAAGAATGTGTGCCTTTCCAATGGCCACCTGTGATATGACTACATTCTTGAGAGAATTAACTAAACCGGTATTCCTGTCCACATGATTTGCATCTTTGCCGAACAGATATAGTTCGCCATTTTTGGTGACCACAGCACTCGATCCGTGATTGCATGCACTGAACTCAACTGACTTTCCCTCCATTTTAATCATTTTCTTTGGTTTACCTGCTTTCGGTTGGCGTCTACTCTTAGTCTGTTCTCCATCTTCACCCCTTTTGGCCACACCCACAAAAAATACAGAGCCGTCTTCTGAGACTAGGAGTGCGTGAGAGCCGTCGTGTCCCACAGAGATGTGCTCGATCTTCGGTGACTTAGTTACGGGTAGTTCAGACCACTTGCCATATGTGACGACACTCTGTTTGATGCCCAGACTTTGAGCCTTTCCCGTGTAATAGACTTTCCCAGAAAATGTTCGAATGAGTGCAAAGTCTTTTCCACAACAGATCTGAACGATGTCTTCCGCTTCGATGGCATCGATTGGCCGCAAAAGTTGTTGTTTTGGCTGTTGTTCATTGCGCACAACCGGCTGTTCAAAAATAGCTGAGCCGACACCTCCACACACATTAAGACACTTATGTGAGAGTTTGATTGTGAGTTCCTGACTGACAGACATTGAATTAGAGGATGGATTGTTCGGTGGCTTTAAAGTACTGATTAGAAAACAGTCGTCTTTTGTGGCGGTTATTAGAATAAGACTGTCATTATCTGACGCACAAACACTGGGACCCAATGGGGGAACACCTAAAGTCACTTTTCCTACTTCTTTTAGACTACTCTTATCCAATCGGATCAGTTCGTTGTGCGTCCAGTTATTCGTCTGAAGGTATAGACTGTCGCCCACGTATCCGATCCAACCAATGAGTCCACTCTGAGTCTTATGCGAACCAATGCTACTGCTGTGAACCACCTGTCCTTTAACTGTTCCACAATATCCCGAACCGATTTTGTGTATTTGATTACCCGAATAGAGGTAAAGATATCGGCCGTCGAATGCGAGGGAAGACTGTTTGAAGTATTTACTCATTTCCGCTGCTATCCTCACATTGAATGTATCGCACAGGGCGTTCGCACAGAACCCGTGTGTAACCCAATCCGGGCGTTTCGTTTTGCCCAACAATACGCAGTGGACAGACCTCTGAAGTGATATCAATATGTTGGGTGTTTCGATGGAGTCGTTGTCGAGTGTGAGCTGAGGACTGGTCAGAAGTGCAGTGATAGCTGTCAGTGTTTTGTCTGTATCTCCTCTGGCCGTAACTAAACTGAGAAGTGCGGAACAGGCGTATGACTTGAGTTCTACGAATGTCTGATTGTTGGACACTGAAGTCGATGTCGACGGCTGTGAGGACTCAGTGCTCACCTGATATGTCGACTGAGAAGACGCCAATTCCAACAATAAGTCGAATAAAGGGTTTATCACATCTGACGGCTCGTCTGAAAAGACATTCATTGGGTTTCGGTTAGAAATCAAAGCATTCATTTAACAAATCACTTACTTTTGAGCCCTTCCGGAAGCTGTCCCTGAAGTGCATTGAGAAGTGCCTGAAGTGCTCGAATGCAAAGTGACGGCAGACAAGTGCGCGACTCCCGGATCAGCTCAAATGCAACACTAAGACCCAAACCGACTACTTTTGGAACCTTAAGATAAGGAACCCTATTATCTATAGACTCGTCTTCGCTCTCATTATCTGTGTTTGAAATGCGACCAAAAGTCGAATTGAAAACAAGTGACGAATCTTTGAGTTGTTTCTGAAGAACTGATTGACGAATGGCTGCGAAGACACTGAATTCCGATGCGTTTGACTTAAGTTCGATGAATGGCGTCTCATTCGAATGACTCGGATGTGACTGACTGTTGGCCAGTGAGCCGACCGCTGGCCGACAGTTGTTTTTGTCGAGCATTTGCCGCAATATTCCCGAAGCGATTTCCCGCATCTCTCGAGACATCGACTGCTTTCGTCGATTCTTATGTTTTGATTCCTTCGGCGAGCGTTCGGCCGACTTCTTCATCTGATCCGATCCGATCTGAGGCCGAAACAACTCATGAAACTCCAATTCAAGCATTTTATTACTTAAATAATTAAATATTTTTTTGTCAACATTTGAATCGCAAAACAATAAACTGAAGACAAAGTTTGTCTTCAAATTTGATTTGTATTTAGATTTATGGCATAGTTTTCAAAGTGATGTCGATTTTGTCATTCGTTAGAAGAAATGCAAAACTAATTAATTAAAAAACTAATAAATTAAATGAAATAAATGATTGAAATGTGTTTTTCGTTGAGTTGAGTAATAATTGAGTTATTATTCATTCATTGCTCGCAAAGTCTTTTCAATTCAATGTAAACAAAGTTAGCGAACGTTTAATGCGTTCAACACATGATGTCATCACTGAACTCAGCTTTGCCTTCAATTCAGTCCTGTCAAGAGGTCAGTCAACTCTGAAGCCTTGATCATTTCAAATTGGCCAAAAATTAAATGAGTGGAAACATTTTATTCAATTCCTTGACAACTTGACAACCAACTCAAATTAAACCAAGTTATCTTGATTCAGGAATTTGCAAGATTAGTAAAATTGGTGTTATTTTAACCCAATTGTTGTCTCTCAAAACAGAATTGGGTGATCATGATCACTTGAAGAAA
>JAQFXL010000108.1:0-33120 GCA_034693445.1 Edwardzetes edwardsi | reverse complement strand
CCTCCAGAAGGTATACAAAGTTGACATTCGAGTGGAAAGCCTTCAGTGATTCGGCGGACCTTTAATGTCCAAAAGGTGTGTTCAGACGTTTTCGTCAACGATATGATCCGACGGAGGCCGACATCACTTCCTCTGCCGAGAAGGTGTAGATTCCAACTCTTCCCTAAGAGATCTCTTTTCTCTTTGAATAGTATGTCGGCGTCGTATTCCCGGTCCTCTTCATTGTCACAAAAGCGGAAATATAGTTTGCAATTGAATGCGAGGACAGACCCCTCTTGAAAGAGAGTATAAACGTTGTGATGAATCTTATCATTGATGAGATTGGGTTCAGTCACGTCTACCATCAAAAGTGAAGTCTTGTGTCCGACATATATGACAAACAAGTCATCACTTTCGCCGACAATATTCATCAAACGATTAATTTGAGACAATTTAGTCATTTCGAAGAAGCCTTTGCTCTCACGTCTGTGCTGTGGGTCATCATAACGGGTCCAAAGTCTGTCGCTATCGGCAGAAGAGCTAATGATAATCATTCCAATGACTACATGACCAGAACTGCCGTCATATCGAGGTATAACACTGTTTACTGTTCCCCGACAACTGATTGACTTATGCTGAGGAAAGCCTCTTTCGCGAGTGTAGAGTAAAGTCCTGAGCTTTGGATCTGTCCCTTCAATGTATACATAACTCCCAAAAACGTCACAATTTTTGATGATTTGTGTAAATTTGGAGACTGTCTTCGCGGGAACCGATTGGTTCGGCAAATATAGAACTCCGGCGACCAACAGATAAAAGCGATGAAAGTCATTGGGATTACAGATCAGTTTCGTGTGACTGTACTCCAAATAACTGCCATTTTCTTTGTCGACATCACGTCTGACATAAAACAATCGTTTATTACTCAGAATATTGTTTTTGTCGATCTTTCGCCGTTTAGCTCCAGAATCTGTCATTTTATCAATCGGAAGGTCAGCACTAAATCTGTTGCCCATAACCATAGACTATATTTAGTGGACTTTTATTGATATAATTTATTGTGAATTCAAATATATAGCGAATGGTTTGTCTCGAGATTTAGTTTCAAACGTATTTCAAATCATTTTTATTGTGAATTCATTGAAATCAGTTGTGAGCCCAAAACCCACTGTTTCGAAGAATTTTGGAACCCCTGATATTCAAGAGATCGCATCCGATACTCCCACTGAAAATGCCGCCGAGCAAAGCAAGCTTATGATTATGTTTAGGTGATCTTGACAAGTTTAAGATCTCGGAGCACAACTTTAGATTTGAACATTCAATTGCTTCTACTGATTGCATACTTGAGTCAAATGCAATATTTGAAATTCAGTTCAATACTCTCAATAATTATAATGTTAAAATGTGTTGCTTATGCAAGTTGAATTTTGGTCATAAGCCAAAACGGATTCTACATTCTTATCAGGATAATTTTCAATAAGAACCTAGATAGTCTATTCTTTTACAGTGTAGTTGAGGCATATTTGATATTTTGTCTGGTTTAGCTGACTTTCCAGGTAATTTCACTAATTATACATTTTAACCTTTCAAGCGTACTGTGTAAGAACAATCGGCCAAAAGCACTTTGAACCTCAATTAAAAATTTACTGTAGAAGTTACTTGAAAAATATTTTAGCAATGCCTCGATTATGACTTTAGCAACAAATGGAACCAAGAATAATTGAGATTAGTTAACTAATTATGATTAAATAATAAGTGCTCGATTATTTGCTCAAAGCCTTTGCACATAAAATATTTAGAACGCCTGCGCACACGTTAATTGCATTTCATATAGCATTAAAAACTATTAATCGACACATTAATCGACACAATACACAAAACGTGAGTTTTTCACTGTACACGTGCAAGGTAAATATAATACTGCTTATGTTGTGTGACACTTATTAATAACAACTTATCGTGTTACTTATATTTAATATCAATCTGATATAAATCAGAAGAAGTTATCTTGTGCAACTTATTAAATCAGAGATAGTGCATGTGAAATAATCTAGATAAATATTTAGTTAGAGATATTTATTGAACTTCAGTATTATTAACCAATTGACAAATGGAAATATTGGGCAAATGATTCATTGTATAGTAGTTTTCAATTGAAAAGTAGCTAATCTATGAACTATCAAAAATATGAATGAAGTGAAGTTCAAATTCCTGAGTGAAGATGGCTTTCAGACTTCAATTTGAGAATTTTGTGAGAGATTCACATCTTTTCAATTCTGAAAAGTCTTAACAATCATAATGTGAGACAAATATATTGCGAACAGAAGTTTCAGCCAATTATTCGAACACTTGAAGACTATAAGTTATGGGGTTCTCCCGGCCATACATTTCATTGCAAATCAATTTTATTGCATCAATAAAATGTGAACAATAGTTAGTGTCAACCAAACCATTTCAAACAGATTTTATGCATTTGAGTAAACATTTATAAAACTAAAATAAACTATAAAATGGGAAGAATTTACTAAAATGGAGCCAATCCTCAGAATCTATTTCACAAGAATCTATTCATGCGATTATTTGAAAGAGAATTTTTACAAATTTATTAACGCATTTCATTAATCACTTATACCCATGTCATTTGTCATATGAATATGCAGAATAATACCATTAAACTCATCCATTTTATGGTCAACTAATTTGATTTGAGAGAATTTTTGGCAATTTTTAATTAATTTTTGTCATTTGGTTTAACACATCTTAGTATTTGAATTCATTTCCTTTCTTTGTTGAGAATTTTTGTTCATTTTGTTCATTATTTTCTTTGGTTTCCGTTAAAAGTCAGTGAAATTCTGAGACATGACTTTGAGTTGTCTATTGTTAACGACATTTGAATGTCATTCTCCTTATCAGTGATTTATAGTATTGTTAAATATTATATAAAAATGCTTTCATTTCTCTCTTTTTGAGTGCTTTTCACTGAGAATTCGATACGAAAAATGAAAAACCATATCAATAGAAATGTTATGATATGTTAGCAGAATATACAGTAAATAATCATTAAAATCATTGCTAATAATGTATGAAAAGTAAACATGTTTTCGATGGACTTTTGGGACTGAAGTTTAGTTACCGATTGGCATAATTTGATGCTTTCCTCAGACTTTTTGATTCATATTTTCATTGATTTTACATTTGAGTAGAAATCGCATAAAAGTTTGACTTATTATAACGTATTCATACATTTCATACATTTGTTCTGATCTCCAAAAGAAAGAGAAAAAAGAGCTTATTATTGATGAGAGTTTGGGATAATAATAGAGAGCACAGCATAACATCTGACAGACAGCCAAAAAATTATGACATTTACATTGATTTTGATAGACTCGACTCAACACAACTTTTGTGAATATTAGGCAAAGGAAAAGATTTTTTTTTGCAAATTATTATTTTTCGCAATTTTTTTCTTAAGTTTCGATTATTTTTGAGAGACTTTTTTGAAAAGTATTTTTGAAAAGATATGATATGACATCAATTCTCAACTCATGAGTGGTTTTCTATATTTTGGATCAAATTTGAAACAAATCGATCATAAAATCATTGCTTCAAATGAGAAGAAGTTATTATAAATTTGTATAAAATTTCAATAAAAGCTAAAAATAAGAATATTCCAAAAAATTGATTATTAATGAGACGATACGAATGAAAATGTGCTCAAGCTCAATGGGTTGAAAATGATACTTGCGTAGGTAGTTTTAGAGCATATGGTAGGCTTTGATTAAGAGCCCCATATATCAGGTGCGATATTATTTGAGTCATTAATATATCAAAAATATAAATTTTTAATAAGAATGCATCAAATGATACAAAAACAAAGTTTGAAAGTATTTGAGGTATGTTTGAGGTCTGAAATTGAATTCAATGTGATTTCTATCCTAACATTTAACATAAAACTGTAATTTGTAGGCAATAAATGGTATCAAAAAAAGTTTATGCCATAAGATAAAGAAGTAATTTGAAACTGGGATTCATTAGATTTGAGCGAAGGAACTAAAATTTCATATCTCATTAAAAACATTTTTGGTTGAAAATGTTTTCTCCGTAAAAGTTTATTATTATCCAAAACCTGGTCTGTTATCAAACAAGAATATTAATAGAATATAATTGTGTTTATTTTGAAAAATTCATTATAATTTTCAACATAAAAGTTATGGTAATTAATGATAAAAATGACATAAAAATCTGACTCTTAGTCCATAAAATAAAAGATTTTATATATCAATAGAGGCCTAACTTTTTGAACTTGTTTTCAACGCTAAATGAAATTATAATGACAAAAGTCATCAGAGCCTGCCATAAGCCGGGAGGCCATCCCTTTATCACCCGATTCAATGCTTTCTCCAATCCTATTGTCTAATAATTCTTTTGTTTTAAAATCGAGTCAATGGTTACAAGTTTTCTATCGGAAAAAGTTTGTCATAAATTTGTTTTACGTTTCATTAATTATTCAGTACTAATGCAGATAAAAGTTATGCTGTCCTCACATCGATATGAAGACAGTGAGGTTAGGACACAACTGACTCTCAAATGCATACATAAGCTGTTGAACTCTTCATAGTTTTTTCAAAATAAAAGGATGATTTCTCCCAATACTCAGAAAGCATTGAAGCAAAAAATCAGTCCATTTCGGTGGAGGTCCAGGTTTAAGAATCTAGAAATATTGCAATTTGATTGGAATTCAAATTTATGAACAGTAGGAATG
The DNA here is from genome assembly GCA_034693445.1 of Edwardzetes edwardsi. Classification (NCBI taxonomy): domain Eukaryota; kingdom Metazoa; phylum Arthropoda; class Arachnida; order Sarcoptiformes; family Ceratozetidae; genus Edwardzetes; species Edwardzetes edwardsi. The sequence goes on along the minus strand of JAQFXL010000108.1, from coordinate 28,382 downwards.
TTTGAAGGAGCTTGGTCACCTCTTCAATTTATGATTCATTACTCCTTCCCAACAGAAGTTTGTCTTAACATTTGATTAAAATAATCGAAATAACATTAAAAGTCATCAAAAAAGTTACTCAATATTTGAGAACTGCTGTTATTAGTGGTTGAGATGTAATTGACTTAATAAGTCTTAATTGAAGTTTTTTCAAATTTGATTTCATCAGACAACTGAAAGCAAATCAATTTAGGGATCAATCGATGGATACAAATATGAAAAAACTTTTCCCAAATTAAAATTTGATCGATTGACTGCTTTCTTATTCGGTTCCCATATATTCAACACATCAATGAAAAAAATCTAATCTACGACTAAATTAATGATAAACTATCTACTAATTACTGTTTGGCTTCGAATTTTGCCTAAAATTTCCAAGAGTAAAAAAAGAAGATAAAATGATTGGTTGTTTTCTTTGACGCTAATATTGATATAAAATTTTGATCAGAATTTTTTTGAGCCGAATATCTTTGAAATGCCAGAAACGATGTGTTCGGATAAGTTATATTTGCAGCTTTGAAATCCTTGTGAATTTTGGGAATTCATGCATTATTCAGAAGCGTGACATCCCATCAGATTTGTGTCCTCTTCGCTCCATCGCTATATCAGTGCATTAAATGAATTTTAGAGAAAGAAATGCAATTAATTTGACAAACATATGGTTTAAATACTAAATACTTTTTTTTGATATAATACCACATTTCATAAGATTATTATTCATCAAAAATATCTATAAATTTAAAGCATGAAATGAGAGGTTTGGTCTCACATTTATTATGACCTCCAGCTATGAAATCCTCAGATGTGATGACTTGTGTCGCAAAGACTGCACTCAGAATCTGATTTCCTCTAAAACACATGATATCTAACTTTTCCTTTAAATAATTAGTCGTTTCTTTTATTTGTTTCGGTATTTCTTCTTAAGTGAGAAGTATTTTTATTACTCAATTTTAGCCATTTTTGGTCGGCGCTGATATCAGTCCAAATGCCATCACTTTAGCAAAAGACTGTTTTCTGAAGAAGTTATTTGAAAATTATGTTTGAGAAGAGCGAAACCACAGCACAGCATATGTTAAGTGATGTTTGAAAAAATATACGAATTTGTTGTCAGTCAGAGGAATGCAAAATACTTACAAAGAAATCACTGTTGAGAGAGAGAGAGAGAGGGGTAGAGATGAGGTGCCAAAACAGTCTTTTATGTGGATAGGGAGCCACTGAACAGCACGTGTTATCAATAGATTTTTTTCAGAAAAGGCCCGTCTGGTTGACTATACCTGTGCGGTTGTGGCACTCAATATGAGGTTGTGTTCGGGCATTAACTCTAAAGAAATTGTTCATGCTTTAACACAACCATTTATACAATATGACAGAACTCACACATACCGTTCCCTTACCATTAGGTGTTTCAAACATGAAATGAAATCTTAAACTCAAACAAATTGTAAGCATTTGTAAAAATGCTATGAATTTTAACTTTCAAATTACCAAAGATTTAATTTAAGCTCAAACTTATCTCTACATCACTTATGATAAGATGTGAGACACATATAATGATTATCGCTGTGGGAGGGGAGAGGGTTATACTGGCACTCAAATGGCAAAAGTTTGAACAAAAGTTTTTTAGGTCTTTTTCAGATGTAGTGCCGCTGATTACCAAATAAATAGTTTTTTTCACGCTTTCAATGATTTACATTAAATTTCTATTCAATCGATTGTTTAGTTTTCTTCGAATTCAATAATTGAAAAATTCTTTGCTTTTCGGCTCTCATTTCAGTTATATTGAAAGGGAGGACACCATTTGAAGAGCACAGCACTAAAAAATGACCACAATACCCACCATTATTACATTGTTCCCTAAATATGCCTCTTCTAATGAATTCAAATTTGATGTCAGCACACCCCTCAAGGAAGAGGAAGCTGACCCTCCCTGCTTTTATTTTTCTAACTTTTAAAAGTTTTGAATACAACAAAATTCATTCAAATATCCTGATTTGAGTGGACATGTATTCAATGTGTATTTGGATGATCCCTCTCATAATGATATTTTCTTTGAAACTTCAGAACAATTTTCATAATTCAATTCAGGAAAAGTTCAAAAAAAGTTAATACAATTTCCTATTTATTTGTAATGCAAACCATTCTGTGTTTTATTACTTTAAGCAAACTTTTGTTGACTTCCATTCATTTTGTATTCAGATTTTAATTCACAAAATTTAATTGAATTTCATTTCAGAGTTTGAAAACATTTTTTTCAAGTTTTATAATAAATAAGATCTCAATAATTGAGTTACAAATAAATATGTTTTTGTTACTCAAAGAAATAAAAACTAAAACAGTTTTTGAAGAAAATTAAAAATTTCAGGAAATTTGACTCAAAATACATAAAAATCTAAACTACTTATTGTATTCTTATTTATGACTGCAATTATTATTCTGTGCTATTCATTGCAATACAGATCCATTTGAATGAATTTTTCTTTTTTCTAAAGAAATGACAGCAAAAGAGCCATAAGAGGAACGGTAGAGAAATTTTCGGCCATACGTTCCTTTATTTTTTTCACTGCTTTTATTTACATTTTTCTTTGTGTTGTATTTCGAGCACAAGTACTCCTATCCCTTATTCGGTGCTGTCATCCAAACCATTCTTTTAGACATATATTCGACATTATATTTACATTAAGAAGAATCTCGACTTCCCTTTACTTCAATTCATAGATATTTCAATTCAATATTTGTATGAAATGTTGCAAATTTTCATCAAAAGAAAACGATTCGGATTGTGTTAAAGCCATTCATTCGAAAATTGAAATTAAATGAGATTTTAATGTAAAATAAGACGTTATGTAAAAATAAAAAAATCAATCGATTATAAGGCAATCAAATTGATTGCAATTCAATTATTTTATCGATTCATTCATTCATTTAAAGTTAATCTAAAAGTAATTTCCATTAATTTGAAATCGATTTTCATTTAGAGGCGAATCTCATTCATATTCAACCATTGATTTCATACTTCATTATCACATTATATTCAACATTTCGACCAACTTTTCCACTCTCTTTATCGCAATATTTTAATGAGACTTACTCTTAAAAACGTAAATTAAAGCATAATCTTGGTGAAACAAAATTTTTACTTCAAAATAAGCAATAAATACTGAAAAGGTGATATAATATCTTTAAAGTTTTTTAATTATGAAAAAGTCGACGAAAATGCATTAATAATTTATTTTTCGGTGAACTCTTGAGATTCAATCAAATTTAGAATTCAATACATTCATTGACTGATAAGAGTCTATGATTTCAATAATTTTCAAACAGAAATCATGATTTGATCATTTCTTAGGGCTCAGTATGTGTGGTACAGCTGCCAGTGATGTGCTGGTAGTGGCTGTGCTGTGCCAGTGGTGGTGGTGCTGCTGATGGCACATCTGATGCTTTTGATGTCTGTTTTTCACGATTTGAATCAGATATGAAGAAAAAGAAAATACTGAAAAGTCATCGTTTGGTTGAGAAACCAAATCAAATAAATTTCAGATATATTTTGTTTTTTAACGAATGAGTCTTCACTTTCTTCTGCGAAAAACTCTTTGATATACAACTGAATACATAATTAGCAGGAATCTCATCCATATAATTGCAGAGAAGTCTTCAGAGTTCAGTCTCGACGGCAATAAATAAATATTAGCTCAAAAACACTGTGTATTTGAATAAGTTTTAAAAACAGAGAAATGAAAAGACTTCACAAATCATTGCTTTAAAGGAGTGGATGGCATAAGAAGAGTAATAATAATAATAAAATTCGTGACTTTCCTTTTGAAGCCCTTATTGATGATTATTACCGACGAAACACAAGTCTTAGTAAATGTAAAGCTGTTATGATTTATATACTTTTCACACAAATATTGAAATGCGATGAATGTTAGGCCGTCTCTAATAATAATAATAGTAATGATCTCTTGAAAAATCGATTCATTAGTAGTGTTTGCAATGTTTGCACGATTTAATGCCATCTAATCATTAGTTTTAAACTTTTTTCTTATTAAATAAATATTATATTAAAACTCTTGAGACTAGTCTTAATGCAAACATAACTGAATCCTAAATTAACAAATGTTTTCTTGCATTTCATTCATTAATATTTTGAACATTTTTTTTGAAACGAAAATTATTTCATTTATAAGAAATATAATCCTATTGTCTGTTTCCAAAGGCTTTCCTCATTTTATCCTAGAATTTAATAAAAAGTCTTTAATTAACAAATGGATAAGAAAATAATTAGGTCTCAAATATTATTCTGCTGTCTGAAAATTCACACATCCAGCTAGTTTTGTCTTATATTTCATGAAGAGTTAATATTTTCTATATTAGAAATGTCTATCAAACAGAAGCTATGATTATCCCATTTTCTACCATTTATTTTATTGAATAACCTGTCATATCATTCATATAGATTATGACAATCACAACAATATCACTCATTATTTCCCATTTGATGTTTGAAAACGCTTGGTTCGTCATTATCTAGGTCATACTGAATTATTATTTATCAAATTCTGAATGACAATCATTTTTGATTCACACAAATGCAAAAACCAAATAGATTTTCAAATCAATATTTGATTACTAATCTTCTGAAACGAGTAAAACTCAATTGTCTAGGTTACTTAACCAACTTATATTTAATCTTTGCAATAATATTATTCTATCTATAGTTCATTTGTTTTTGCACAATATTATTTTGTACTTAGCAAGCTAATCAGTATTGAGACACTGGAATGCTTATATAATGAACTTCCCTTTATAACGAACATCATATATAATGAAGAACTTCTAAATCAACTTCAATAGATATAAATGCTAAAAAATAGTCCCTTATAATCAACATTCCTCTATAATGAAAAAATTCATTAATCCATTCTTGTTCATTATACATTCTATCCTCCAGATTAGAGAACGTTCGGTGACCGAGATATTTGTCTCTTATTTAGAATTTCTCTTAATGAGAGGTCGATTTTGCTGAGGCTCTATGTAACTAAAAAATCTGTGGAAAATAAATGCTGTAAATGAAAGGCACTGCTTGTTATATATATTTAATAGTTCATTTATAAATAAGCCCAAGTTCATTTAATTCATTTCAAAGTATTTTTTAGTAATGAAATTGAGCCAAATTATTAAAAATAGATGTTAAATCTTGGTTGGTAATACATAATTGGATTTGAATAGAGCATCAATTTCATGCTTTCCTTTTATGGAGACTTCCATGAAATTATTTATTAGCACTGATTTCCAAGAATAATCCATTTAAGAGCACCTGAAGCCTTCAAATGCCTTTCTCTCAGCCTTGTTGACATAAAATAGCTTTGATTGTAATGATTTTCAAACACTCACTTATATATTGAAAGGCAATACATATTCTGTGCCACTATTTGCAAAAATATCATTATTTAAATTGCATTTGAAAGAAGAAAATTCATACAAATCTATCAAACATAAGAAGTTAAGCCCCTTATTGTCATTTGTATGCAAAATATTTTCAAAAATGAAATTTTCATTTAAGAATAAAAAAATGCTTTTCTGTTAAAACTTATTTTTGAAGAAATGGAGAAAAAATAAATTTCCATGTTTATTATGCTATTAATAATAATTTATATAACTTTAAGCCGATTAACAATCGACTCAAACATTTTTAATACCAGTTTATGTCTAAATAATTTCATTTAATATCTATAATACTGAATGTATGACTCAAACAAATGGTTAACAACTTGTTTATTACGGTATAGTATTTCAAAATGTTTTACGATGTAATCGTATTTTAAATATCAGTCGAGAAAAATATTATTCTCTATACAACTCTTAAAGGCTAAAGAATTTGCTATTTATTGCTCGTGTCGTGAGTTTTGCAAGAATTTGAAATATTGGATAAAAATCAGGAGAAACTCAATTGATTTCAATAACTTTGGATTAGATTTTTCTCTGTAAACGTCTTTTTTGACTTTTATTCCGATAGAAAAAAAATTAATGAAATGTCAAAAAATGAGGTAAAAAACATTTCGGATATTCTCTAGGCTTTGAAAAAGTCTTACAATATTTTTAATGTAAGTGAAAAACCAAAAAAAAAGGGAATCACACTTAAAATGGTCCACTATTTAGGTTGAGATTTGATGTCGTGAACCGATTTTCGCTCTCTTTTTGAAGAAAACATTAGGAATCGAGTCGTCAGTAAAGCGAATATCAGTTTTTTCGCTCTCTTTCGCTGTTATATTAAATTCAAGTCGTGTTAAGTCCGATAAGCGCACAAATACTACTAAACCTGTCTCTCCGAGAGCTCTGTCTCTCTTTTCTCCAATTCTAAGCCTATTTGGAGAGAAAAAGAGACAAAAATTTTAATATTTCATAACTCTCTTATCCAATGACACTCTGATAAGAGTTTTTTCATTTTAAAAGCACAAAAATATCATTAACTATATTAACGTTATTTTACTTCTAACTGAATAAATAGTGTAATAGTAAAGCGAAAAATTATTCTATTCATTGGTTGGATATTTTTGTGTAAAAATCCCATTTTTCCATTCGTTTGGAAAACCAGTGAACAAAAACACACTCTCTGTGTGAACTGATTCTGTGTTCACTTGGTAATTACCTTTCGTGTCAAACAGTTATTTGCATTTTACTATTTGTATTGCATTTCATAAAATCGTTTCACAAATAAAATATGTGGAAAACTATCATAAATTTGATTCAATGTTAAAGGGATTTGAAAATTAATGCAATCAAACACTCAACACATTATCGTCTAAACTCAAAAAATAATTAATTCTTGAAACTAATGTCTTAGTTACAGACTCTCTCTCCTTCTCAGACTCTCTCTCTCTCTCTCTCTCTCTCTCTCTCTCTCTCTCTCTCTCTCTCTCTCTCTCTCTTTCTTTCTTTCTTTCTCTTCTATTGAGAAGTAATTTGAAATTCTATTTAAAACTATTGAATAGAAACCAAGAAATTTCGAAGAATTAGATTAATGTGTGAATAGTTTTTTGGTTTTAATTTGAAAGTTCTTTTGTGTGAAAAAAGAGCGCAACGGAAGAGAAATAATAAATAATTTTAACGAAATTAAATTTATTGCGAAACTGAAAGAGAAATAGTGTTTGAAATGCGAACGAAAGCGGTTTTTCGCTCGAATTGAGATATTTGTAGAACCCGTCACTAAATTAAGTCCAAACTCATATTGAGAGCCATTTGTTTCAATTTCTCTAATGGACACAAAGGTGTTATGCATTCACTTTCCTCTTGGCTCAAACTCAGCTCAGCTTTATTTTCAATTTTTATTTCGCTTTTCTCTTTCCTTTCTTTTGTTACTTAAGACTCGAAACTTATATTTCTTTCTCTCTTTTTTCAAATTCCGTTTTTCATCTCAAGAATTGAACGACTCTTTTGTTCATTAGTTTTCTATTTTTCACCCTATTTTGTGCCTCAAATCTCTTGCTTTCATGTCTTAACATTTTGTCGTCCATTGAATTGACACAAAATATTTTCACTCAATTAACAGAAACACCATTTGTTTGATCAAAGGATTCGTTAATGACTTACAATATTAATAAAGTATTTAATAAATCAATTTAAATGACTTATTAATGTATTCACACGAATATTGGTTAGCATTGAGACCAAGATTTATGCATTGAATGCACAGAATCGCTAAAATAAAGAAGTAAATTATGATTGATATCATCAATGGATGTGTGAATGCTATAGACTGTTGGCTCTCATATTATGATAATCACCTATTAATCAAATAATTGATTGCTTCAAATAATTTTTATCAAAGTTTGTACCAAAAATCAGATGAAATTTTTGTTTTATTCATATTCTCTTCCATTACACAGAAATCATATAAACCTTTTTGACCTAGATCACTATGTATCTGGCGCTTCTGGAAGCAAAAAAGATAAAAATACAATTCTTTTATTCAATTGAATAATGAATCAATAATGACGATCAGTGATTCTCAATAATTACTCAAGATAAAACAAAAAAGTTTTCAATTTGATTAGAAACAGCCTTTCATTGGTTGTCGATCGCACATCAATTTTATTATGAATTGTAAATGAAACATGATGACTTTATCTGATATAAGATACGAAAAATTATCATTAAATTACTGCGATATCAACGAAGTATTGATTTCTATATCGAATTCATTTCAACGAAAGTAAAATAAAAATAATTTTTGCTTTTTTCGTATGAAATCTCTGAAAATTATCTCTTAATTAATCATTTGATTGTAATTGTGATCAATTTTTTTCAGTTTTAATCCAACCGACAAATTCTGTTGACTTTTGCTCTTATTTATTGATAATTAGTTATAAATAATTGCTGACAATATCTGTAATTATTATTAATTACTGTTTATTTCACTTGAATTTTACTCAAATTTTGTCTCAGAATTAATGATTTGAGTGTTGAATAAAAATAACAAAAATTGAATAAAACATTAGGAAAATTGAGTTCAAGATTGAAGTGAAATATATTCAGATAATGCATTCCTAGAGAACATCAGTTCATTTGACTCAAATTTATCGAATGTTTGACTCAATTTCTTCTGTTTTTATCTTCTGTGCAAATCTATCCCAGGAGATAATTCATAAAAAATGAAACACAGAATTAGATAGAAGAAGAAAAGACGAAAAAAATATTTATGGAATAAATAGAAAAATAAAATACAGTCATCTGTTCCGAGAACTCCATCAGAAGACAACTCAAGAATATCTCTCTTATTGTTATTATTATTATTAGTATTACTATTAGTATTAGTATCAGAGATGAAAGAAATAGGAATCGGATACAAATACTTTTATTCTTTTCCGCTAAATTGACAATAATGTAAGAAAGCACAGACTATGCACAGACTCTCCATTAGTCGTGTCACTAACATTTTCAAAAAAAACTTCAATCAGAAACACTCGAAGATGTGCAAGCTGGCTCATTTTGATTTGCAAGAATTCTAAATAAACATTTTACAGGTCAAATGTTTTGTTAGTCTCTCAATGTATTCCATCTTGTTTGATTTACCTTTTCCTAAAAAGATCATCACGGTATTTCCAAATTGAATTCATAATTGATTATTTCATCTAGACTAATGTTGTCATAAATAGACTGAAATTAAATAAAATTTCTCAATTATTGAAAATGTAGGAATTTGCTTGTTTATTATTCAATTTAGAAAGAAATTGTCAAAAGAGCAAGAAATTATGAGTGAAATACTCTTAAAATAAAGTCAAACATAACATAGAATTCTCGGGAGTTTTGATCCCAAAAAAAACTTTATGTGTTTTTTGACAAATATATAAAATTCAATAATTTATCAAAAATTTCGACTTAATGTCAAACTCTATCTCTTCTCGTATTTCTGTTTGAATAAGATATCGAAATCCATAACAGTTTTCGCTTTTTTAAGAAAACTTATCTAAAAATAAGTCGAAAGTCTTCAACAAAACTTAAGTAAAACTTATTACAAAATTTATTTATTGATTAGTTTTGTATTAGAGGACGAAGAATATATTTATGATAAATATATTCTTAGAAAAAAATTCAGATAAAATCAAACATCGATTTCAATATATTTGAGTCAAAAATATTCAGTCATATATCTTCCTGAAGACGGTTTTGCTGCAACATTCATGAATACCCGCACCGGTGGGAAAAATTGATATATCGATTTCGTAAGTGACCCAAACAAGTGATTACAAACAACTAAGTCAGCGCTTATGATAGATACCAGAGGGGGGAAGACTTCACATATATTAAGTCATACTATTATCTGATACTAAGGGCACCAAAATTTGAATAATATTTGTTTCAATAATAAGGCGGTAGAAAACAAACTCTAGTTTTGAGTTTAAGTGAAATTAGATTATAATTTGAAAATAATCGGGACCTCAAGACCTGTGCCTTCACTTCAAGAACACTGTGACTAATTGAGTGGTAATCTCTGGAAACTTATGTCAGAATCATTTCTTCTGTATATAAGTTTTGAGAGGAAACAAGTCCATAGAAAAGGAAGGCCAGAGTAAGAATAAAATGACTTTATTAGTACTCGAGGCAAATGTGTTGGTCGAGCAGAAAAAAAGTGTTCATTAGAGGCAGTCATTCTTCAGCTTTTTGTCTTTATGACCACTAATACGGCAATCATTAGCGAAAACACTGTGTTTATGGATATTAGAGAAATTGATTATATTTTTGACAACAGATGTTATGCATTGAATGCATTCAATCTCTAAAATGATGTCTAAATTTGGGCACAAATTGCTTCCAAATACTGATTGAATCGATGCTCTGTTCCACCAGAAAATAAATTGATTTTTGCAAAATTGATTTTACAATTATTACTGTCATTAAAATTATTCGAAAGTTATGTCAAAAAGTTAAGGGATGGGCTGCTGTAGGAGACAGACAGGAACAGTGTGAGCTGCGTGAGCCCTGAGCGCAAATGCAAAGGTGATTAACTCGTGGCGCAATCGATTGCATTACAGGTGAAAAGTCAGCTCACGTTTCGGATTTCCAATTATTCAAATGATGTGTTTGAATGTCTAATACACTAATAATTATAATATTATTACACGTTTTGAATAAAAATTATTACTTTAGATATCGATCTGTTATTATTATGTTCTGATTACTCGGACTTTCATTAGGAAGCACTCAATTATATCAGTATTTGAGTCATTAGATACGTTATTATTTAAATATAATGAACCTAGTTACCAAATACACAGATCAGCAATATTTTAATCGAAAATTTCCTTTATTTTTATTTAATGTTAGGTCTGTTCTCATCACTCAGTTATACTTCAATCGTTTTGAAGCGCTTTTTAATAAAGACTTCGATATTTTGATTATATCTTTCATTAGACAGTCGATGAAAACGTCTCTTAAAAGTTCGATAAACTTGTAAATCCAAAAATAATATACAGGAAAAAGTAAGTTAAATATTACGTTTTATTATGTAAATAATGGAGAAATTTCTTCCATTATTATTCTTATTGTGTGCATTCAGGGATGCTCAAGGCTAAGACTATCTTACATAATTGCTCTAAGCCAATTAGTTGAGAAATAAAAACCTGAACCCAGGAGATAATTTGTCTGGAGCACACTGGGCATTACTGTTTTGTATTCAGCATTTGATTCATCGCACATATCCTTGAATTGAAGCCATAGTCGACTGCATTTCATTAACAAATAATTTCTGCATTTTTCATACGATTCCAAACATTTTCTGTAAAAAAACTGTTTTGAAATATTAGTCGCCGACAATAGTCTGTTGTGTTAATAGCTATTCAGCCAATAGTTGATAGTTGATGGGTAACGGAAAAAATTATTCTTAATGTCAGACGTAATACAAATGCATTGAAAAAAGAGAATAAATGAGAAAAATAGGGAAAACATATTCCATATGAGTATCGCTATTATATTGGACTCAGGAATGATATGCACTCAAAACATTACAGACAATGGCTTTCTTCAGCTCAACTGCAGTGATATCTATCAGAACTTGGTTTTGCATGTGAGCTGACTCTTGTATTTTGCAAGAATATAAATCTTCATTGTTTGAAAAGTAATTTTATCTGAAAAATATCTTCTGATTCTCACAAATATGTTGTTTTGCATTCAATGGTAATATTGAGCTTAAGTTTAGTCTACAAACTCAAAGTCAGACCAAAATTATAGTTTGCATCGCATTTAATAAACTCTTCAAAATTGTAGGCAATTATCCGATGAATTATTTTTACGAACTTTTCTCTTAATGATTATAATTAGCCCTAAAGTTAATACAGAGCTTATGAATAGTCGCTCTTAAAGATCAAAACTTTGCTTAAAACCCATTAATTTGTTGCTTTGGTTTGGCTCTCGTCTGAAGTAACAAATTTGTTCAAAAGAAATATTTTCTCAGAAAAACCTCCAAAATATATAATAAATTATATTTATTGATATGAAGTACTCTAAGAGAGAGGGAATTCTCACTTAAAGTTTGTCAAAACATATAAATTTATTTATTCCACAAAACATAAGATATAAAAATGAATCTCATTTTTAGATTAAATTATCAAAATTAAGAGTGTATTGAATTTTTGTCCAAACCTTTAAGAAAAATATAAATTTATTGTTTGCAATAACTTTTCATTTCTTTTTACTTAAATGTGAAAAATATCAAAATATAAGTCAAAGTCTTGACATTAATTGCAACGAAAGAGTCATCTTTAAGGGCGACAAAAAGTAAGTGAGAAAAGAGTGAGTGAGTGAGAGAGAGAGAGAGAGAGAGAGAGAGAGAGAGAGAGAGAGAGAGAGAGAGAGAGAGAGAGAGAGACGACTCCCTTGATATGAAATCTTATGAAAGCAAAAAATGTGAAAAAAAAAATCTTTAGATTTATACATCCGGCCAATGGTTACAACAGCACTGGCTTCAGTCCAAACAATACTCATTGAGGACAACCATTATATAATGTATAACAAGTTTTATTCAATAGTCAAGGGGATATACAGTAGAAAATAAATATAAAAAAAGGAGCGGATAGGGTTTCCGGCATTTTCTCGGAATTTTCAAATCTACCGATTATCACATCTAATGAGACGGTGACCACAATTCCTTTGTTAAGTCTTATCTATGTCTCAGATTCACATTCAATGGTTTCAATTCTTGTCTATATTGAAGTTTTTTGTTGTCTCTCATTCGTGTCTTTGGCAAAAAGTCCCAGTATTTCAATAATCCCTCATTTAATACACTCTCAATGGGGTACCAAAAAAGAGAAAAAACAGTAAATCATGATTTCATAGACTCCGGTCCACGTTTTAGAGGAAGAACACACACAACAAACACACGCTATATCTACGGGTAGTCCAATATCTTGTTGTCTATGCATTCAATTTATACTCCGAGTAGTTTTATTAATAAAATAAAAATATATTTGGCATAAAAACGATTGCATTTCACTATAGTTTGTCATTAATTTAAATTAAGTCAATATATCACATCATATCCCATATCCCCTCAAATGATAATTTAAATCAAAAGAACCTATTTTTATGTCCACACTCTCACTGCCAGAGTCGATGGCTTTGAAGATGATATAAACGAAAACAAAATTATTGGTTCAGAGACACTCTACTCTGTATTTGAAGTGTAAAAAATATGAAATATACTTATTATTGTATTGATTTTCGTCAGTCATTAATAAAGTTTTCAAAACTAATACTCACTCTTTATGTGTGTCTGATATGAGTTAAACACATTGTTCTCTATATTATAATAACTTATCGAATGTTCCTTTTCTTGCCTTTTATTCTTCTTCTTCTTCTAACCATAAAAAGACTTTTTCTATTCTTTTTATTTTTTCACTTCTAATATATCTCTTAAATAATATTTTTTGCAATTTTCCTCTGTTTTCTATTTTGTTGGGAAAGAGATGAGACAACTATTTATTTTCATTACCGAACACATTATCGCAATTTCTACTTTAAAACTTCAGTATAGATCCCAAGTTATCCTCAGTTCTTATTTGAAGCAAATCACTCTTTCCTGGCTTTTTCGCAAAACTCTTCTTTTGAGTTTCAATTTGAATAAAACTCAAAAAATTGATAATTATTTTGTTTTTCAAAGAGGGGTTTGAATAATAAACTACTAGAATGTTCAGAATGTAAATGAAAGCCATTAGTTTTGTGCTTTTATTCAAATTCCTTACTTCAGATACCTTTTAATGATATTTTCCCCAAAAGAACAGGAAAAGAGTTATAATATCAAAATTGATAATTTTCATCAATATTTCAGTCAATTTCCTCAAAATGTCAGGAAAAAGGTGTTACTTATTTCAAATTAACAAAAATCAACACTAAATGTAAAATTTTTGATATTCAGAACTTCAAACTATGTTTTATAAAATTTAATCAGACATTCAAATATGAATTTCAAAATGAACCTGTTAAATGTCAATCAAGTTCACCTCATGAATACCTGAATATTCAAATTAATATAAAGAATTTCCTGATATATGATATCAATTTACACTTATTTTCATTTTTAAACAACAAAAACACTCAGAACTTTAGTTTTTCTTTAATAAAATTCCTTAGATTTCTATTGAATTATTGCTAAACCTTTTGATAAAATATTCATGGCAATTTTCGGGTTAGTGTAGTGAAAAAAGGCGTTTCATTTTAAATCTAATTATAAAATTAATTGATCCAAACCGTAATTAAGCCACAAACTGATGAAATATATTTTATTACATTTTGCATTAGTTTTGGTTCATTGAGACAAATATCGATTGAAATTATTCTCTGATGGCCTCAAATGTATTTCTAAGCAATTTCTTAACAATTTCATGTCTTCCTCTTCTTCTTCTTCTCCACTATTATCGACGACTTCTTATGGAATATCAATAATTTGAATGTTATTTCTCATACATATTGTGTGTAGTATTCACTCAATTGCTTTACCAATGAATTAACAGAAAAAATCAGAAAATGTTATCAATCAAATTGTATGTTAGAGATAAGCCTTTATTAAGTGCCTGTTCTGGTAGTGCTTTGATGGAAGCAATGCATTAACTCATGCAAAAGTCGTGTAGTCCTAATGTGAGGCTTGTTATGAATTTTGCAAAAAACGTGTTATATGTAAAAGTGATGTTTCGCTACACTCTGTTTGACTTCGGCTCAGAGTTTGACATTAAGTGCAGACAAACTTTACTGCAATCAACAAAAAGCATTACTTTGAGCATTTTGTCCGATAGTTTTGGTTTTGTTTGACTCTTGACTCAACCGAAGGGTTGCTAATAATCCTTAAGAATAATACATTTTCGTAAATAAAGTCTAAACTCAAGATTTGAATCAAGTGTTGAACTGAAAGAAACTATAGAAAAGACATTACAATTGGTTGTAGTTATGATTGTTTACTTCAAAATTAACGGCATTTCCATTTATAAAGTGTGACTTTTGATTTGTGATGGCGAGAGGGTGGTCCGGCCGTATGCTCCCTATGATTTCATACCGAGGGGAGGTCTACCGATTCCTATACTAAACATTAACTAACAGTCTATTGTAAGGCACACCTTATAGAATTTTCGCTGAATTTCGACCATTTTTCTTCACCCTGACCCTCTAAGCTTACAAAGCTTTGCCACCATCCATGATAAATTTGCATGAATAACGGACCTCGATAATTCACTGTCTGAAAATATAGATAATCCATTCCAAACTAAATAGTCCTAAATAATAGTCTTGGTAAAGGCCAAAAATTTTATTTTGCAAAAAAATCAATAAAGGCTGTTCTGGTTATCCCTGTGCTAATCTATCACTGACCAAATTGAATAAAAAGTCGATCCATTTTGAAAGCTCACAATCTTTTGAAAAAATCGAAACTGTGTTGAAGTAACGCTCATAAGTCAAAGGCGCTTAAGAGGGATGGGAACCTCATTTCACCTGAGTCTCTGAACGATTGGACGTTCTACTTGAAGCCCGAATTCTTGTGGAAACACAAAGTAATTATGGTTATTATTGACTAGAAGCAATCTTTCTGTTCCGTTAATCTCTTTGTTCTGCAATCTTCAGTACTCTCTTCTGGTTTGACTAAACTATCGGTTCATATAATTTAATTGCTATCTTTACTATTGGTCCCAGCATTTAATGTCTCAATAATTACAATGAAAGAGAAGTGGAGTACCCGTTTGAGTAGTGCCACACACAAACATTTTTTTAAAAAACGGTTTTCAAACTTATCTCAATAATAATATCTTTCATTTCGTTTCAATTTGTTTTTGTTTTCAACATTTTCTACATTTTCTCACAATTTTTCGTTTGAAAATTCAGAACTTCAAGGAAATGATCGAAAATATTTTGATGAACGAAATCTCAGCTATTTATTAATTATCGACAACTTTTCCCACATTAACTTTTGACAAATTAAAGTGCTGTTCAAAACAAATTTCTCTATAATTATTTGAATTAAAAATCTCTGAAATATCATAAAATATTAACGATTTGTAAATTACTTTATTTGAAATTTTATAGATCTGAAGCAATGATATTCTCTTAAACGTAAATCTTCAATGTCTATAAATAATTATAAACAATCACAATTTATCACAATTTCAATCTATATTTTAATTGATTTTATCGTCAAATTATTTACTTTCCAAAAGAATATTTAAGATCCGAATCATATAAATGCTATCCTATTATACATTATATATCATTTTCGGAGTCGAAATCTCAATTTAAGGGATGATCATGGGTTGGAAAAATCGGGAATTCCCCTAATGGGTCCGGTAGAAAATTGAAATTTTCGCTCAAAACTTTGAATTAACTGTTTTTTTTTATTTTTATCTTTTTTTGTTTGATTCAAAAAATAATTTATGTTTGTCTTGCGTTTAGATACCGTTCCTGACCTTCCCTGATATTATTAGACTCAACTATACATTATATATAAAATAAAGTCATTGAGACAACGATCCACTCCGGAGAGTAATTAGTGTAAGCCCTAATAGGATATTAGTTTTATCTAGATAAAAGTTATTACGCAATACTCCATCTTTTATTTTTGTTGAATAAACTCATTAAATGACTTTTTCCGACAATTTATTCAGTTTTAAAATTCAGACTTTCTTTGAAAAACATAAAACTTTTTTTATTTATCGATTGAGGGTTTGGTCCATAAAATTTTCGGATGAGTTTTGATTTACAGCCAAAATAAAATTTATACGAATTTATACTAACTTTTGTAGAAAACAAAATTTATGACTAAATCAAGAATTACTAAAAAACTATACATAAGTTTTATAATTAATATACAAATTGATTGCTTTGAGGCTAATCTCAAATGATTTCAATTCAAATGCCATCAAATGTTGCAAAAGAGAAATAACTTATTATTAATTAATTCATTAAATAATTCGTTTGATATATTGGCGACAAAATCGGCATTTTTCGCAACTCCTCAAAAATACCCTCCAGTTTTAATCAAGTTTAGAGATCATGGTTTCTAGGCAAACACTTACAAATTCAAACCCATAATTACCCCTTTTATTTAGTTACAACAGTTTTAAAGGTCCGCCCAACACTCATCTCAGGTTAGAACCTTGATATTTGGATCTATCAAATCTTATTTAATGTGTTTTAAAAAATATCACTGTTTGTCACCAAATCATTGAACAAAATGTTATTCGAGGAGTGTTTGCAAAAACAGCTATAATTTCAGTACAATTAATATCTATTGAGATAATTATGAGGAGGAAAAAGCGAGCAAAACATTCATTACTCGATTAGTTTGCCATTATCACAATACCCTGATAATTTGCGCTAAACTTAGGGGATGGCGATCGAAATAAATGACATTTATTATATTATCGGAAAGTGTAAGATAGGTGAAATAGATAACAGATGAAAGTTAAGAAAAATGTGAGTTCAACAAGCAATGAGCAATTGCACAGGAAATGAAAGTAGTATGAACAGATTGCACAGATAGACACTCATTCTTATCACTTCTTGGGCATAGGCCTCACTCTAAGACCCCCTAAAATTACAAAATTATTCAAAATGCTAAACGGAATTCAAAATCAGTGGTTGATTTGAGCGCTGATAGCGCTGAGCAGGAGCAAAACATTTGAACAATTGACATTTAAAAGAAATTATGTTGAAAAATGTTGGCCTCACTCTCGGCCACAAATCAAGGTATCAGAAGGTTTGCTCGTCTCTGTCATTATCTAAAGTCTCATCTTTTCTTACACTTCTCATTAAAAGAAAGACTTCATTATTCCTCTTATCAGCTATTCTTAAAGGACGGCCAGAGGGAGGTCACTGACACACTCTAATGCCTTAATAACTCTATCAACAATTCAGAAGAATAATTCTTAAATAATTTTGGTGAAATTATACTTGCATATACTAAAGTTTATTCCACCTTGTTCATCGTCAAGTATAATAATTAAATGTTAAAACTAGAGTTATTTTCAGAGAAACAGCTTATGTCCGGTTGAGTTGATCTGAATGGCCAGAAGGTCTTCATTATAATCTATGATTAATACTAATTCAAAGCTATTTATAATTATTATTATTTCAATAACTTATTTGTGAACTCAGTCTTCAAAACTAATCCATATTTGGATCGAAAATCATATTTCAATAAAAATTGAAAATCGTTTCCGACATGAGTTTGAAAATCATTAAAACATTTTACAGAAACTGATGCCTGAAATTGAAGAAA
The DNA here is from genome assembly GCA_034693445.1 of Edwardzetes edwardsi. Classification (NCBI taxonomy): domain Eukaryota; kingdom Metazoa; phylum Arthropoda; class Arachnida; order Sarcoptiformes; family Ceratozetidae; genus Edwardzetes; species Edwardzetes edwardsi. The sequence goes on along the minus strand of JAQFXL010000108.1, from coordinate 10,096 downwards.
ATTTTAATTAAATGTATGACTGATTTTACGGCCGACAGAAATGTTGACATCAGTTTCAGATGTTTTCCTCAATGGTTTTCATCATTTTCTTAATCCAAAAGTTATTAAATAAATGATTGATTTCTATATTCAAATTGAGTCTCGACTTCACAAATGACACAAATAATGAAATATTATTCAAATTTAATCCTCTTTTCAAACATTATAAATGAATTGATTTAATGATCGATTATTCACATAATTATTACCGAAGAAGAAGAAGAAGGATATGAACTCAAGTCTAGAGGTTTAGACAGAATTTGACGCATAATTTCAATAAATTAATTGAAGTTACTATTTGACATAAATTGATTCAATTAATTAAACAAGATAACTTGAGTATTTTTGATATTGAACTAGGATTCCATAAGAAGTTTGACCAATAGTTTAATTTTCTGCATAATAAGTCAGGATATTTACAAGTTAAACTATTAATAAAATGAGGAATCGAGGCCATAATCGAGGACTGCCTTCGCTTTGTGGGGGAGGAATGGAAACGGAACGCATAAACATCTATCTTATTATATACAGTTTTTTTAGGAAAATACTTTTTAATTAAAATGCTATTAAAATTTATCAGTGTTTCGGCAATGAACAAGGTCTATCAAGATATTAAATGAGAAAAGAGTGTTTGTTAACCATGCCGCACTGTATCTTATCTAGATTCAGTTTGAACTTGGCTTTAATTAAGTTTTGATAAAATCACTCAATATTAACGTGGTTTAACCAAGTGGTCAAATGCAGACAGAGTCTATACCCCTTGGCTATTACTATGAATTTGATAAATTGTATAATAGATTAGACCTGAGACAAATTCATTTTGGAAATTAATTTTCGTGACCACTTAGTGTTTTTTACAAACAGAACATGTCTTAAAAATATGTTTTTCTTATTTTTGCCATGTCAATTTTTCATCGAAACTGTTCGGATGGGAATCTGCCATAAAAATAAGAATTTGCTGGAACTTAATGAGCGGCACTTAAAATGCTATTCAATCGGATTCTTGAAAATAGAGAGAAAAAGAAATATTTTTCTCAACTTATTTACAGGTATTTGACTCAAAGGCGTTAAAACAGAGACCGAGGGATAAAAAGTCGATTCACGCTATTATTCAATATATTTAATACATTGAATATATTGTAGAAATTGAAAATTGATTTGAAGAACACGTTTTCCTCTCTTTCTCTCTGTTTAATATTAATTTTTATTACACCTCTCAATGTTTTTAGTAAAAGCCGAGGGAATGAGTGAATGAATGGTTTTAATTATAGCTAAAGTCTTATTATTTTCGCTTTTATAAGTTCTGGCGATAAAATATGACAGTTATTATTATCGAGCAAAACTATAAGGCAGTCAACGAAAGCGGACAGACTTTACACTTATATAAAAGAGCTTTGATTGCGAACCACCGCTGAATTTGTTGAGGCATTTACTTTGAAATTGGTTTGAGGTGTGATCTCATTGAAGGCCAGAGTCGGTGACAATTATAGTTCTCAAGTCTTCGGTTTTATACTATTATCACATACTTTCTGCGATAGTTAATGAATGGCGGCCTTTAGTGCTTCTGTCGGCCCTCCAGACACTTATGAATATTATTTGGGGTTCCCTTCAAACCATACAATTTGCCAAAAATGTGTTTCTTTTTATTTTTCTCTTATTATTTTCGTCGGATATTCTCAGGCAAAAAAAATCCTTGAAATTGATTTTGTCGATTGAATATTAAAATTCAAAATTAGTTTAATAACTCATTTTCTAATATAAATAAATTCTCAACTTTTGAAGTGCTTTTCGCGGATTTAATCTGAATTTGCATTTATTTTTATTGAAACGAATTTGTTTTTCTTATTTTTTATCAAAACTTATATTTTATATGAATTGAAATTTTGTTGAGAGAAAGTAAATGCAAAAATCCTTTCTTATAACTCAATATTTGTGAAGTTTATGTCAGGAATTTTCGCTTTCATGTGATTTATTTCCTTTAATATATGATAGATATCTTTTCCACCGAAAAAAATATATTAAATTCTCTCTCTTTTTTAAACTTTTCAAATATCTATTTCACATAAAATTTTGAGATTTGTGTTCACTTCGTATCCAAAGCTATCAAATTCTGTTCAATCTTTTTATTAAATGATAGCTAAGAGATGGTATCTCAGACCTAAAAGTCAGTACATTTCAAATGATAGGCCAGTTGTACATCTCATGTATAGACTACCGCAGCACAGCCTCAGGACAACTGATTTTCATTCTCAAAAAATAGATTATGCTCTACAATAAAAACAAGTCTATAAACACAGCACAACAGAGTACTTGTGCTGATATAAGTGCCAAATAGTCATCAAACAGCCTTTGCTATGACTTAACTATTGACTAATATTATTAATGTTTAGTCCAACTGAAGACCAGACACATCGCTATCATATAATTTTGACACACAATACCAGGTCTTTGAGGAGACGACAAACTATTATAGTCATCGATGTCTTCCACAATAAGAAGAAAAATATGTAAAAAGAAACTAATCGTAAGGAAAAAGAGGAGAGAAGAAAAGAGAAGCCTCTCTTCGTTATAACCTTAGGGGTCAGTCAGTGTTACGAACATTTTATATCATTATTGTTATTAGTTTGTTATATACGCCACATATCTATGAAAAATATGTATTATTTTCAATTTAAGGATATTTTTCATGAAAAGCCGAATCGGAGAGATCTTCAATGATATCCACGAATTCTTTTGACAATTTGTGGTTTGTCTGGATTTAGGTTTTGTGGAGAGCCCTCTCAACCACACGGGCTGTGTCGAGACTACATTAGCCCACATATTATCAATCTATGTCTAGTATAGAGATATATAATTCATATGAATATTATCCAAAGTATTATTTGTTTGATTATTATTTGAAAATTTAAAGCAAAATTAGGGAAACGGTGATTATAATGAGGATGCGAGGTAATATTTATGTTCTACCCAATGAAAGTTCATTTATCAGTATTATTTGTGTGAATGGGGCGCAGTTAGGAGGCGCACCTGTTTGTATAGCTAATGGTATCGTTAATAAAATGAGTTATATTTGTGCATAAAAACCAATTCTCTTGAATTTGAAACTTTTGAATCGCTTTTATTATTTATTTTTTGAATTTCGGGACTCAATCCTCTGATTGCGTCCAATGAGATAACCATTGCGTCGACGCACTTCTCGCACAGCACTCGACCCTAACTTTGTGTTGCAGTGAATCTGTGCTTCAGTTCAGTGTTAGAGACTATCGGTGTTAGAGTCCGTACACTCCGTTGAGAAAAGTTTTTTGACTGAATATTCCAAACATTGAACACAAACTTCATTGCAATTGTTTTAATGATAGACAACATTAAATGTGAATGAATTCATATAATGAGGTGTTATTCTCACTCACAATCATTTGTTGAGATCCTAATTACATTTTAACCCAGTGTTCAATTCGTTGGAATTTATTACAATTATATTCTCTCTTCTTTTTCCATATAATTATTTGACACTTAATTGTGAAAAGTTTTTAATTTCGAAAATCAAATAACACTTTTCGATCGGAATTTCTTATGTTTTAAGTGTTAACAAAAAAGTTGAAATTTTCCCAAAACTTATTGAATTGAAAACCAATTTTTAATTGGAATAAATTGTATGAAAACCATAAAAACTTATGAATGGATTTGTCGTATAATATGTGAAAACTATTACAACCTTTGATTCGACTATTGATTGACATTAATATTACGACAGAATATAATCGACGAAAAATGATTTGCATTTTCACAGTAATGGAGTTATTAGTGATTTTCGTGCAAATAGTTATTTGCAATTCCATAGCATTAGAGCACAAACTTTTGGAAAACAATCAGAATATGAGAACTCAATTCGAGCCCGGATTAAGTGATATCAAGACATCCTCGTCCCAGAAGACAGAGGGTAAGAATTGCCACCAAAACTCATTTGCCTTTGAGTTCGGTTCAGTTAATTGTAAAATAGATTTTTCGCTGCATTTCTCTATAGCGGAAAAGTTGCCAAAAACTGATAAATTATTCTCTAATTAATGTAATGAATCACAAAATTCTTGTGCCTATCATTTGAAGGAAACACAAATATTTTTAATTAAAGAATAGCTTCAAAATGACTTTAAGCAAATATTTTTCATTTGAATAGCCATTAATTATATGAAAAATTCATTTTTAAAACTATGAATATTTATTACAACGTATTGCTAGCGATGTCTCCGGCCGTCAGTAAAGCCCAACAAAACAAACGGCAGACAAAAACTTTTGTTTTTCATTATGTCTTCAAATGAAAACATTTATTGAAAAAAACGAAAAATGCTCTTTCATTGCCTTTTGAATACTTAATTTTCTAAATTGAAATGATCTTGGCTAATGTCATAATTGAGTTCAATAATGCAAAATTATGAAATTAGGTTGAATTTGAGACTGCCAAAATTACTATAATGGAAAAGTGGTATATACTGTATATTCTATGAAAATTAATTGATAGATAATTGTTTTATTTTATACTCTTCTGTCACCAAAATTTCATTTATATTTAATGAACTTTTGGTATAATATTGAGAATAGTTTCACAATATTTTCCTTTCATTTATGAAATTAAAACATTAGTTTATGAAATAATCTATCATTTATTTGAATGAATTCATGCGTTTTATTATTCATTGTTTCAATTAATTAACAAATATTTTTTAATTCAAACTATATTTTTATGATTTCAATTGTCTCTCATTTGTGTCTCATATCTATTTCAATGAATTAATTAATTAATTTTCAGCGCATTTAAGATAAAAATAATGTTTTCGGGTTATACACCAATTCCAGGTCTGTAATCAAGCTATCAATAAAGTGATTCTTGCAAAAGACAAAGGAATCCAAGGAGGGAGAGAGAGAGAGAGAGAGAGAGAGAGAGAGAGAGAGAGAGAGAGAGAGAGAATTCAATCTGAAAATTGTATGTCTGTCCAATGGTTTGGTTGACTTTCTCGTCCCAACGACTTCTCAAATGTTAACTTTTATTTGATTTGTAATATATTTGATGCGAACCTTAGTTTCAATAAGTTTTGTCCAATGATTTGCGATTTAGATCTGGTTTTGTGAGTAATATAGTAATGCAATAATGCATTGATGACAATGATTCACGTCTACAGGATATTGGTTAGGAAGACGACTCTTTACTCCGGATATTTGCAAAAAGAATCGGTTAGACTCTAAGGCAGCGCTGAACAGAATAGTAGTAAATCTTCGGTTTTAGTTTCTGTCCAAACCGTCAGTGCCGTCAGTGCCCACTGAATGCCTGTATTGGAAAGCATTCCATTGAAATAAGTTTGCATTAGATGTGAATCGATTGCTCGAACCTCTATCGCACCCCTTCTTATAGACTGTGCAAAGAAATGCCAGTTTATAAATGTGACGGCCATTAATCTTATGTCCACTATTTATCCATTGGCCAGAACTGAATCGTTTGCCTATTTTGTCAATATTGATATCAGTGTCAGGTATTGCCAGAACGGCTCTCCAACTCTGGCGAACAACTTTTTATCGAAGCATACCATCCATGATATTCATGCCGTTGGGTACTGACTATTCGCTTCGCTATAATTAATATGGCATATGTTGTGCTCTATTCTCTATTACTCTCTGTTCATACACTCCCTTCCACTGTCGAGGAACAGTCGGCAAAACATATTCTGACCAAAACATTCGTTGAGTATTTGTATAGCCTGTGCGCAGTCGATGCCATTTAGAAATTAGTACATAACTCATAAAAATAATATTTTACTATTATCTCCACTCCGATGCAAAACCTGACTATCATTTAAGTCACAAAAACTTCTTTGAATTTTATATTTAGAATGAATTTATGGTTTTGTTGAGGAAAGAGATTCTTCAGACAAATTCAACAAAATTAAAACGACTCCAGTGTTTATCTTAAGAACTCATTAGTGTTTATTCGGATGAGTTTAAAATAATAATAAGCCTTAAAATAATTTAAACACATTTAAAGTGCGAACAAAATGTTTGTAAGCAAAATGTCAAACAAAAAAAACAGTTCCTAAGCTCTGAGTCCTGAATGCATTTCAGGAGTTTATTATATATACCGCTGAAAGTGTTGTTCCAAACCAACAAAAAATCGATTGAAACCTAGAATTTATGGTCAAATAATTTATATTCAATAAATAATTTATTGCAGAATATATTGTTTATCGCATTTCATAGGGTATTGTAGTTCAGCGCCAGAAAAAAATATACAGAATAAAAGTTATTCGGAGCAAAAAAAGCAATATTATATAACGAAAACAATATTTTATACTTACTGTTCAGGGGCTGCACTGTTGTCAGCCCAGGTTAGTAGCAAATTGTTATATAGTTTTCAGTTATGATAACTGCACTCTCACTATAAATAGTGACCGCTTTCTACCATTTGCTTCACTCGCAAACACAATGGACTGACCGCTGGGTTCGACACTTTTGGCGATTGCAGACAATGCTGGCGTTCCCCTTACCAGACATTGCAAACACCATTTGTGCCAATAGTGGCAAATATTTCATTATTTGTAAACTTTTCCTGAATTTTTGAATTACGAAATCAGATTTGAATCGATAACTAAACGATAAAAATAAATGTAAAACAATTGAGTAAAACATCAAACGTTTTACAAATAATTCATAATTTATTATAAATGGATTGCAATTAATTTAATGATTTTTTAAACGTCTTTATTCAAATCTGACGCTTTTTGGGCTCAATTTATTATAAATTATTGCAAAAATTATAAATCATTTTTTGGAATAAATATTATTTTTATAAAAATTGTAAAATTGCTCCAATTTTTGGTTCATATCAGTGGGAGCTTTGGTTATGAAATGAATGTTTAGTCACAATAGGAAGGGTTCAAAGAACTTATATTTCGTGTTCCGAGACTTCTGTATGCAATTCATATGAGGGGTCAGCCTATTGTGGACAACAAACTGCCGAATAATATTCTATCTTCATATAATCTGGTGATTTCTGTACGGCTAAGCCTACTGTTGGCCCACTTCTTGCTGACCAATTCTGCAGTTGACTGGTATGATAGACCGGTGCACTCGACTCTGGCATTGATTGCAAACTGCATTTCAGACATCGATCTTATATCCATTGGGAGTGTTGTGTAGTAATCGTGTTGTAAAAGAGGTATAGAATTGTTGGCAATTTCCCCGAAGAAAGACTACCCTTTCTATACAAATGAAGACTTGCCTTAAGTCTATTGTTAGCTAAAAGCTTACCTCATGAGCAGACTAACTATACATAAAAGAAGTATTCATTTGGATTTTCATGTAAAATAAATCTCAACTCAATTGAGGAATGGATGCAAATATTCTGATCACAAATTATTTGGAAATAAACATTAGTTAATGTAATGAAAGAAAAAGCAAACGATAGGCCTCTCGAAGACATTCCAATGCATTGACTGTAAAAACTGATAATTGAGAAGAAAATGAAGAGAAAAAAGTTGTCACAAAATTTCAAACTTAGAAAAATAATTGAGTTTCAAATTAAACGCATTCTTTTGGAAACTTTTTTTCACTTATTTTTGAAATATTTAGTATTAAAGCCATACAACGGCTGAGTTAATCTCCTCAAATGAAGTTTGGTCTTGGTAGAGTGTCAAACATTTATAATAGACTGAGTAATGCACTGGCATTCAGTTTATTACAATTCAAATTATGTTTGGAGTTATTATTGGAGAGAAAATTGTCCCTGCTGAATAATTGCCACTTTGACTGTGTTTTAGATCATCTATTTTTTGGTACTACTATTCATCCTCTCTATGGCCTACTCTCCAGTGTTGTTAATACGGGTTCTGGCCTTTGCTGTTAATCCCTTCAGTTGATATCTATAATAGTGAAGCCATTTATTAAATTCCCAGCACTGGATAGCAGTCATCAGGAGCTCAACTCGAGTTAGTATTAATGTAAAAGCAAAGAAATGGTTGTATGGCTGATGATATTAGAGTGAGAATACATTGGTCTGGAAGAGCGCACAGACTGAGACAGAGTGGTGGATGGCATCATCGGCCCCGATTGCAATCCCAATCCCAAACGCAATCCCAATCCCAATACTAGCTGTGATGTGAAACTGCATTACGTGTTTGTCAGTGAGTGTGGATTTGCCACAACTGCCAGCACTACCACCAGAACTATCAGAACAGTACTTCAATATATACTTGCTCAATAATTGCATCTGCTTTACAGTATTACCACTCTATTGGAACTACAATTGTATAGATATATATATAGATATATATTGTGTATATAAAATGATTTTCAGTTCAATAGCTGCTCATTACAGACACTACAGACAAATACAACGAACTCTTATTTGACGCCAAATTACAAACCACTGGAAAAACTCTATTAATAATAAGAGACGAAAAAATATTATCTATTTTATTGTGAGCCTAACGAACGACTAATACCAACATTACTTCCAATAATCTCTTTCTCTGATTTCTCTCTCACTTAATCCTATTTTCAGTTTTCAATTTTGAGTTTTTAATCAATTTTAAGCTCTTTTTTATCAGTCATTTGAATGGTTGCGACAAATATTTGATTTTGAGGTTTAAATTCAAACTTCTGTCCAAAATACAAGATAATCGATATTAATGTGTGCCTTGCTCACTTTTCTAATGTAATTATAAGAATGTTGTTTGAGTGCATAAAATGAATATTTGATCGGAGAAAATGTGAGCAAAAGCCTAGAGTATATTAGTATAAAACTAGTGGCGATCATAAATTACTACAAAAGATAAACAAACAAAAAATCAAACGTAAAATCTTTTAGTGTTTTCTTTACTTAGTTTTTTGCCACTAATATCAAGTATAGCCAAAAATCCAGCGACGAATCAAATTGTTTTGACTTAAGCCGAGTCTTAGGATCAGAGATTGGCTTTTGTGATGTGACTCGACTGCCAGCTATGGTTTCAATATTTATTATCACAGTTTCTGTTCTCAAAGATATGTGTCATCTGTATTGACAGAAATGCAAATATTTTTTCTCTGCTCCTATTCATGAAATCTAGACATTAGTTTTGCTTTAATATAGAGTTTGAATATTCAAGTGTTGTGTTATATAATAGTCGGGATAGAAGTAATCAGAATAGCATCAGATATTAGGCTCGAGGGGTTGGAGGGGAACTCCACCATCAATATGACGAATATTATTCTTCACTAAACTCATGATTATATACGGATTCCATGAAACTATTTGTTCATCAAAATTGAAATAACTTTCAAAAATTCATTTGTTATGAGAATTATTATAAACTCATTTTTGAGAATATATTGATCCAGGTCATTACTACTGAAAAGGAAAGATCCATAAAAAATAATATATATTTTATTAAGAAAAGTATTATTTTTCATCCATTGACTGGCTCTGGGTCTTTATCGAGGATATTACTGGTCGTATATATTACTTAAAGTATATTTCATTCTTCAGATCACATCTCAGAGTCAGTCAATATTAAAGTGCAGTACATTTTGTGCACACTTTTGCCATCAGTGGAAACTCAACGGGAGATTCCGTACGTTATAGTTGAGGACACTTTCACACTATTGACATGTTTTTTGACAATCTATTGAAGAGTATTTCAATATTATTCATACGACCAAAAAAAATTTTCTCTCCTCTAAAAAAATCATTTCAATGGCAATGTCTCTCTCCGGTCGTTAGGGTTCAGTCTCTCCTAACTATCCGATCTCACTTTTGCTCCCATTGTGCTGCCAGTGCTGTTCATCTCCTCCCACTCTAATATTGACTTTCAATGTTCCTCTAATTTAGTATTGCAGTACTCATGCATTTTGTAGTTCAACAGTGAATTTGCCTCACGTTTCAAGAGATGTTATTTTATATTATATTTTCTGACTCTTTATTGTACTCTTTATTCCACTCTTTATTCCGGGTAGAATACGAACACTTTTTGAGGAAATGTCTGTTTTTTCTATCTCTCAAAACATTATTATATCCGACAATCAAATTACTCATACA
>JAQFXL010000107.1:0-33146 GCA_034693445.1 Edwardzetes edwardsi | reverse complement strand
GTGTACCCCGGGTTTACGCGCAGTATCGCCAACCTCATTTATACTGGCATGCGCTTGTTTCCGGGGTAATACGGTAATAATATGAATAGTTGAAATTGAAATCAATTCGATAAAGTATCATCCAAAAATTAAACAAGATCCTATCATTAGGTCATTAATTTTTTATGGTAATGGTAAACTTTATTTATACTCAGGATCAATTTAACATTACAATAATGTCATTTTTCAGTTGAACTGAGTTCATAATAGTTTATAATTTGCTAAAAATTGAAATAAGATCTAAAGTATAAAATGATTAAATAAAAGTCTTTTAAAAGTTGAGATGCGATCGGAATTCTTCACTTTATATGCAAGTTTATTATAAGTTTGGATTCCGAGTTATAATTATTTTTTGTAAAATCAAATTTTACTCGGTAATTTTTTCATCAATAATCAGTTAAATATCAAGTGGAGTAATATTCTATGTTGGCCTAAGAATTTTTTATGGCTGTGCGGAGGTCAAGTTGAATGCTATGGACACTGCCATCTATTTTTACGAATTATAAACTAGATGATTTTAAAGTTCTTGAAATAAAATTGTGTCTTGTTCAATTTCTACATAATTATTCATCGATTGGATTTCAATTTCAACACTAAATTAGTGAATTTAATTTAATATTTATTAAATGCATCGAAAAGTTGAAAGGATATTAATAGTCAATTTATAATCAAGTTATATTAAGTAAGAGTTATGACAAAATTTTTAGATTAATTTATATATTTGTACATTAATTAAACATTAATAATTGCAAGAATATTAAGCTAACTTTTCATGATTGAAAGATAGAGCTGAAAAATATTCCTTTAAGTATTCAAATAATGAGATTAAAACTGTTTTTATCCAAATTACCCGAAAATAACTGACGAATGAATTGAATGATTTTTCATTTAATCGAAATAATATCAATTGAACTTCACTTTTGCGTTCACTAATGACTTATCTAGCTTTCAACGTACAACCATGCTTATTTTTGATGTTAACAATTGTTATTTACAAATCTTTTGAATTTTTTAAATATCTCATCTTGTTCAAAGGTTTTGGTGGTTTAACTATGATAATTCTAAAGTTAGCTGGGCAAAAACTATGAAATTTTCGGAAATTACCTGAAATGACTTTTTACCTTTTATAAAACATTTTTTATCAAAAAGATACTTTGTCTCCGTATCTCAGATTTTCATTATTCATTGTGCTTGGTTAAATATCATCAGAAAACTTCATCAGTTAGATTGTGGTAATTGACTCATTTTATACCAAAAATTTTGATCTTTTGGTTCTTACACTAAATATTAATTGCATTCTATAATCGACGAGAAATTAAATATTCTTTATATTAATTGTGATATCGATTGCCTTTAAATATCCGATTTTTAGTTGAAATTATAATAATTATTAGTTTGACAACAAATTGATTGAAATATTAAACTATAAGCTATAGTCCAACGAATCAATCGATAAATATTGATATAAATTCACACAAAAAAACTTTTTTTTATCTTCATTTGTGGCTAAAAATAATTAAATAAAAATATTGATAAAACAATTCAATTGAATTCTTTTACATTTTACCATTCAATTGAAATAATGTATTAAATGAATAAAGTTTTCTCCAATGATTTTTCATATAATTTGAAGCTTTCATATTCTGAATTTAATCAACAAGCAACCAAAAAACAGGGTAAGTAAATAATTTTTACCTCTGTTTAATCAATTACCTCTATTTGATTATAAAATTATAATTTCAGTTTTTCTGTCTTTTATATTGAATTTTCATTCATTTATCGACAATTGTTTTCGATGTAAATTTATATTTGTGAGTCTTATATCGTGTCAAAAAATCTATTTGTTGCTTGGTGATGAAATTCAGTTTAAGTAAATTAAATAAAATGGTCAGATTTTGGATAAAATTTTATCATGTTTAATTATTTAAGTATTAAACAACTGGTTTGAAATGAATCAATATGATTGAAATAAACTTGATAAGTTTCACTTCATGAAGTGCAACAGTTATAGGCTATAACTTATAGCACGATAACTTTAATTGAACTCAATGCAGCTTAAAATGGATTAAACTTATAAATCAGCTATGCATTGGACCAAGGGTGTTATTTTATTTATTTTGATAAAAACTCGATTACATCCGTTAATAGGTGTGAATAAACTTAAAACTATTCGATAATAAAGTGATTGATTGACACAAAGGTTGACTCAAAGGTTGGACTAAAAAAAGACTATATATTATACATATATTATATATATATATGTATAGAATAATAGAATATATATATATAGTCTATTAGTCTCTTGAAAAAAGATAAACAAATTATTGTTTGTAAACATTCAGACATTCATTCATTTAATTAATTTTTTATATAAAAAAGTATTTTTGTCACAAAATAGTGATAAATGTTTTATTTGTTTATATATTGTCTGAGACTTACTTTTAATGACAAATGAGTTATATTTCGATTAATTTATAGAAAAATAATTATTTAAAAGTTTTTTTGTTATGACTTTTAAAAAGATATTTAAAGTGTATTCATGTGATATACACCTGATATTCACATGTAGTGCGCGACTAATACGCCCTCTTTTAGGACATTCCCTTTTAAATCGTAGTAACACTTAAATGATTTTGAATCAGATTAAGTCATATCTGATTATAGATAACATAATTATGAAATGTTTGTCTGAAAATTCAATATTTTGTTCAAACAGATGAAGACAAAGATGAGCGCCAATAAGATGAGCAAAGAGGCCGATCATATCTATGTCTTAATGACTGATAAGTACCGAATATCTCGTAATATGAGAGCGCACTGGTATTTTGATCGTCTCAACACTCATGTGACAGTCCAACCGAACACAACTCTGGTCAGATCACTTCTTCTCATCAGCTGATCCATACTTCAACTCAATAGAGATTTGTTGTGTTTGTTATTATAGGAGAGTTTCAATGAAGAGATTGATTTGGTGTCAGTCCTGCCGTCCAATTATCAGGACTATCACGACTTGGGACTGGATTCTCAATATTTGGGCCAATACTTCATAACGACCAATACCAAGGTGACTTTCTTCTCTCGCAGATATCGGTTGGCGTATGTCTTGGATTTGAGTCCTTCTGTTTCATCAGTGGTTTGTTTGAAAAACTTTTTGTTTTTGCCAATGATTTGACTCTAAAACAATTTAAGGACATTCAAAGAAACAAAGTATTGTTGGATGAAATGTTCTCCTCAGTGGCCACCAGTTTGAAAGGACTCGTCCAACCGGTCTGACCAATGATTTATCAACGATTGATCTATAAATTAAATATTTTGGCAGTTCTACGTCCCGGGCAGTCAATTCCTCTTCGCTCCAGAGATCTTCATTACGGCCATCGCTTATATTCCATTTTATAGCTGTGATAATCATCAGGTCTTCTCGTATTTTACCACAAATTATCTGAGACTCTAATTTCATACATTTCTAGGTCTTAGCTCAGGGCTGGAAAATAACGGCTCAGAATATCGATTCATTTTTGTCACATTTGAACTCCAATTTGTCAGACATTATCGCTTCAGTTTCAGACATCTCTGCTAAAGCTAAAGAAGAAAGGGATGACGACCAGGTATGGACTGACCCCTTATTTTTAAGTTAATTCATTTCAAATGATTTAAAGTCCGAATCGGATGTATTGATTGGTTCCCTCTTCGAAGAGAATGAGAACAAGAAGTTTCGGTCGAGTCAAACATTATTAGCCACTCCCGACATCTCAATGGTCAATATGTTGAGAATGGGGTTAATATCCCTTCAGCTTCTGCCTGAAAACAGTAGCGCTGGTATTGTGATCGTCACCGACGGAATGCTTAGGTTTTCCAAATTATCCTTTCATTTGATTGAATATTAATTTGGTTTAATCTAATGATAGTCTTCCGAACGCCAACACTTTGGAGTCAGTACTAACCCAATTGCGTCAGCACACCATTTCTTGCTCTTTCCTTCAAGTGGGTTCGTCACCGCACCCCCACTCGTGTCTTGGGTTCATTCCATACACAGATTTAATGAAATTTATATCGACCGCTACCTTTGGTGCCTACCTTTCAGTTTGTCCCGAAAACTCTTCTGTGAGTTATGTTTGTAGTCATTGTTAAAGATGATCATGGTTATAATTTATCTATATAGACAAAATTGAGACAAATTTGAACCAAAAATTACAACTAATTGTTAATTATTTTCCAACAAATAATTAAATTCCTAATAAATTGTTGGATAATTTGCAGACCACAGCTCAGGACAACTATGACCTCAATTTATATCAGAGCGCATTCTTCGCCTGGAATTTCCAACGAGGACTTTTTGGTTTCAGAGCTGATATTAACCACAAACAGTCGCGAAACTGTTCCCAGGAATGGAATATTGAGTAAGACATCAATCAATTAAAAGTGTTTTCTATAAGATTTAATCCGAACCGAAAGCAACGCCTATTTCTACTCAACTCACGACTACGGACTCAATACGAGCCGCGAAACTCGTGACCAACAAATTGTTCGAAACAAACAAATTGAAAACACAGTTTCAGCCCAATTGACTCAAGTCTTGTCGTGTCGTCTGAGAGAGGGCTACACCATTAAGAGTGTTAATTACATTCCAAGTATGTCTTCATTTATTCTTCAATTTCTTAACCTTCATTGTCTTCAGACGAAAATCAATTAGAGGTCCGTCTTCTGCTTCCGTGGAGGCATAACGTCAACATTGAATACACCCTAAGCTCTACACTCTCTCCAACTCTATCGTAAGTTTTATTGTTTGACTTTTCTTAAAAATATCTCAAATATTTGTTTGACTAAAATTAGCTCCAATTCTGAAGACACTGGTCCTGAATGTCACTATGAGGTGATAGTTGAGGGCAGTTATAACTTTTTGCATGACGTCACCTGTGCTATAAAAAAACCAATCAAAAGCGCCTATCGATCGGCGACTATCAAACAGTTTTGGACAACACTTAAAAGGTATTCTTAAAATTGAAAAACGGAGCAAATCTTACAAATTTGTGTTTAGTTTATCGGATTCTGACAAACATGAGATCCATTTGCATAACTTTACGCGGAATGCCTGCAGTCGAAACATTCCTGAAAGCATTAAGAATGGCGTTCCTCTCTTCTATATGCCCCCCAATTCAACCGAAGCGGTTATATCATCGAAAAATATAGTCCACTCACAGTTCGCTCAGTACTGGAAATGGATGTTAGACGTGGAGTGTATGCAGAAATGGATGCACACCCATAGAATTAATGTCATTTTAGAGCATGACTTACCCCTTCCAAAGCACTTACATCTTGCGAATACAAGTGGCCGTTATATGAACGTTCAGTGCCGACAAGCGTTGGCATCCCTGAGCGTCGCCTTAACTGAGTCGAGTTCTTTCGTTTTACTCGAAAATCACAGTTATATCAAACTTTTGGAAAAGTGAGTAAATATTCATTTATTTGTTTCAATGGCTAAACATTTATTTAAGAAGTGGTGACACCGATAGTCCGCATTCATTCTATTTGATACGAGTTGTATCCCAACCCCCTTCTGTTGTCATTCATCTGGCATTCATTGGAGGAACCAGTGGTCGACTCAGACATGAAGTTTGTTTCATTTAATTTGATTTAATGATAGGTTTAATGATTGGGTTTTCTTTAGATCGTCACTCAAATGAAGGAACGGATAATCAATTGTAAACTTCCGAAACGAAACATAACTTCTCTTAATTACCAAAAGACAAAAACCTCTCAAATAAATAGCGCTAACGATAGTCACGAACGAAACAAATCTGACAGAAAAACTCCGTCCCCTTCACAGAGACAATGCGTTGACATTAACTGTTGTGTTCTTCTAAACAAACCGATTGAGAAGATCCTCATTCGTTACGACCGAATGCCAACTGATTTCAATCAACTCTATGAAAAAAATTCATTTTCGCAAAACCAGAGTCTGAGCGGATCTAATCCGAGCCATATCTCAAATCAACAGCACTTGTCTTCACTGAATATGTTTCAAACATTAAGTCGATATCTATATCATCAGCGATGGATTTGGACCACCAATTGTCGCCCCAATTCTAAACTCAGTTCTACTCCTTCCGCAAAAATACTCTCCGTTTTGATGAAGTAATCAATTAATTAATTAATAAAATATATTAAAAATTGATTTAATATTTTTCAAGAATGAGATTACAGGAAGGCTTTCATTTTGCTCACAACGACTCAGGAATTTTGAATTTTATTCTGGAGTTACCGATGAAAGACCAAAATTACTCGAAATTCTCATCAGTGGTTCAGTACATTATTTTTCCGCCACATATTATCAATGGTTCTAAAGAAAGGTATGTTATATCATATCAACAATTATTCTTTTCTTATGAAATCTTTATTACGACTATATATCACATTTCAGTCATTATCACATTATCTTGATCATATTTCTCAAATGATGATAAACTTAATCTCTTTGCGTCATTAATTATTTAACGACTAGTCATAGTCTAATTTTTTCCTGCCAATTGACCTTTATCATCTTGTTTGAATATTTTCAGCAAGCATTATGATGATAAGAAGAGGGTAAGATAGCTTGCTTTTCCGGCCAAACTCTAGAGGGGTGGTCTATGTGCTAGTGTCAGGAAATAGACGATTTCTCAGTGAACTCACTTTAAATGGATTCATTTGATTTGCGTTTAATTCAATATAAATCAGTTTATTCGCTAAAATTCTAAAAATGGCCGACAAAATGGCAAAAGTAAACAAATTGAATTCTAAAAGGGACTAAACCCAGAATTTTTGAACCTAGGGATTAGTAGGTTCGAAAATTAGTGGGGGGTTTGTGAAAATGGGTCACATTTGCCAGTCCTGATATATTTATATGGTGGTGGAGAAAGAAAATTATTCCTATCGGTCACCCAATTTGGGTGTTAAGTTGCATGCTATTTTTAATTCCAGTTTTGAAACTAGCTGTTAATTAACATCAATAACACTAATTCCAGTCTTACACTCTTCGTCATTATTTTGAAAAATTTCAATTTTTTTTTTTGAAAATATATTGTTGTGTAAAAATGTGGGCTTTTCATCGAATAATTAACGTTTTGAGAGGGGACTGAATGACAGCAAGAAGAAAGAGATCTCATAAAACTGGAATTAGTGCCATTGATTTTAACTAATAGCTAGTTACATCAATTGTCTTCCTGGTGCATATTTTGCTCAATATATTTATTGATGTTTCAAACGCATAATCTTAATAATAAATTTGAAGAACAATTAAAAATATCCAAACATTGTATTTTAATCTATTATACAGTCGTCAAAGAATGCCTTTGACACTTTCCAGAATAACCAGTCAAATTAGTATTCTAACAATACTTTAACCGTTTAAGTAATGACTTCAGGTAATGATTGTTTGTCAGCCTTCGTACAAATCGAATGCTTCTGATGTTTACATTACATACGAATAATTGCCATTACATTAGTTGATTGTGAAATGCAAGAAAGAGATGTAAATGTGATACCTGTACCGATACCGGCGCCGAAAAGGACTAATCATAGGATATTGATTATCAATAAACTCAATAGTGGTTTAATAATCAAAGAAGTCTTCTAAATGTTTGAAATTAAGCGCAAAACTGTCTCATATTTGTACTCAATTTACAAGAAGACAAATGTAATCCATAAGAAAAAAGGTGGACACAGAAGACCCAAATTGACTGATCAACAAAAGGAAGAATTGTGTGATTATGGACTCGAACTGAAGTTATGATCTGAACGGCCAACCTGTTGTTGATATATACTTAAGTTATTTTGGAAAGTGTCAAAGGCATTCTTCAACGACTGTAACGTGAAATATATGAATTTGCAGCAATGCAAAATTGAGAGATTTAGCAGGAATCAGTGAGTAGGTTAGATTAACTGTTGTATTAATAGACTAACGAGTTTTTACTCATTCATTAGTAATTAACTTTTGAATTCTTTTTAAACAAACGACAAATAAACTCAAAACATAAAATCATTATTATTAACAAAAAACTGAAATTTTCTTCAACTTTTAAGATTTACCTTGATTGCTTCATTTTTAAATTTACTTCTCAACAACCACCTCCATTGTTAGATTAAATGAACTTTCTCACTGATCAGGAAATTTTGCATTAAATGTGAAATGAGCAGTGAGTTTGAGGCTTCAAATTGAACATGCAAAAATGATTAAAATTTCAAGAAATTCTTCGAAACCGCAATTGAAAATTCTTTGTACTTTTATGCATTGTAACAGATTTGAAGTCATTTCTTGAGTTTTTCTCAAACAGAACAATAATTTTTCAAAAATTAAGAATAATTATAGACTTTAACCATAGACTCAATTCAGTTAAAATGAATTAACGGAATAAAAATTTGTCAAAAGCCTCTCTGATGACGAAGAAATGGATTTAACCGAAGACGAGGGAGAGTTACAACTAATTACAGAATGTTGGGTCGAACCACAGCATGGAGTCTCTTACGATTGCATTGCGAGAAAGGAATTTCTGGAGGGATTAAACTATAAAGAAATCTCACAGTCGGTAAGAAATCAAAAGAAAACAATTTTTGATAAACAATCAAATGATTGGCTAAACAAACAGTTTGAGAGTTATTCAGAACAACACTTAAACAAAATGTCAATTAGATATCAAACGTAATGTTATGCGAATTCTCCGCAATTTCTTATCTTATAAGTTATAACCAAAGTTTGCAAATAGAATAATGGAAAGAATGGGAACAGTTATGAGACGAGTTGAGCACTAATTATATCAAATTACGACACTTTTATTATTTTCTCTTTCATTTATTTCTTTAATTCTCGAAACTCTTTGCAATCGAATCATTGTTTTCCATAAATATCCCGGATTTGCAGTAATTTTATTATACCAAACATCAGACTAATGCTATGTCTGAAGAGTTTGAGCGTATATTTGATTTGCATGGACCTAATGGACAGACGTGTTGGCAATCAAACGGTTTTATAATCTTATCAGCAATTAGTTTGGTTTAGCCATTTGGTTGAGCCCTTCCATAGTTACCGTATCGTCGTATCACTCATTGCAAGTAAAGCTCTTAAGAATATCCCCCATAAAGTGATACGACGCGCGTCCCCTCCACTCACTCAGGTATTTATTGAGTGGCATTTCGGTTGTCACGGGAGAACTGGTAATAAATTGTTGCAATTAGACAACTCTCAGTTAGTATTGTTCCTGTGCTTCAAACGAATACCACGATTCAAAAGTCCTTAATTTTCAATTGTGTAACTCATTTAAGTAAAGATATTTTCAGTTCAAATAGTCTTCAATAGAATTGGAATTCATTGCTGTAATGAATGAGTTGGAAGTGCGGATCCTGACATATGAGACGATTTGCCAGATCTAACTCTTCCAGCTCATCCATCCACAGGCAAACTAACAACTAATTGCTTGAAATCATTATAAAACGGTTCAATTGTTATGTTTGATTCAAAATTGAATATTTGGTCAGAAATTGACGAATAAATCAAAGAGAAGTAAGTGGAGCAGTGGTCTCTTCAGTAGGTCTTAACTAAACTGAGATTCAACTCCTCCAACTTATTACTCTTTGATTGGCCGACATGTCTGTAATGCAATCAAATATCTAATTATTTCCATTTATTCTCCTTTTTCCTAATTTTTCCTATGCGTGCAAATCGTGCTAGTACTGTATTGTACTAAATTGAACTATCTATCTATCTTTCTTTCTTTTTCTCTCTCTTGTTTGTTCTCTATCTGTGATAATATTTTAGGTGTTATAGCAATTATCAAATGGCAAACATAAGAGAGAACAACAGTCCCCAACACTCCCCAATAGTCCCCATTTCAACCTTTAATTACTTTAATAAACTTTTTATGTTTTTTATGGCTCAACAAAATTTACTGCATTTAAGGAATTACTCTATAATTGCAAGCTTTGTCTCAAAAGATATTTAATTGCTTTTATAAGTTATTTATTTAAAGCATTTCTTTAGTTAATTATCAGTCGCTCATCACAAGTGCCTCATTATCTAAGGCACTGATAGCCAGTCCTTGGAAAGCATTGACTAATTGAAGAGAACAAATAATATTCAAACAGGATATTTGATAACAACTTATTTTACCTGAAATACAGATCAAAGTTTACACAATTTTTTGCAGTTTTTTGCTATCGATTTGGAAGCGATTTCATGTCTATTGGCTTTCGAGCACTCACTTATTCTGTGCCAAAACAATGAAACTGATGCTCAAGTCGATGAGGTATCGATCACATGCGACACAAGTCAATCGAGTCAATCGCCTGGACAGCAACCTAAGAATATTTCGCCCACATATTTGGGCGGTTCAGGCGTTGGTTCGACGCCCGATATCTCTTCGATAACAAACTCTAGTCGTCAAACAGAACGCATAAAAACCGTTAAATATCGCTACGATATAATCGGGTTACTTTCGAAAGCACAACAGGCAGTCGTCCTCTTCTCCACTCTGTTTCAGGAGTTGAGTGCCGACACCGAACACAACATTTCTTCTGACAAATGTTGTGACGTAACGAATGAACTTCTTTTAGAACTTCTCTTTTCAAAGATCAATGCAATTCATGACAGAGAGATAAAACTCAATCAAAATGATTGCAATTCTTTTATAACTCAATTGAACCAAAGAAATGAATCCAATTTTTCACTTTTCAAAGATCCGATTTCAGATAAATTCACCGAAAATAGCGGCAGATTTCGGTGTTTTTGTAAGAAACTAAACGCCAATAGTATACTCATTACTCTCATTCCGTCCACTTTTCGAGACTTAAAACTTTCCATTTTCGGAAATAATAGTCAATCCATCGATTCTTTGAATATATTCCACGAAATCGATGAAAATACTACTTCTTGTCATTCGCTTTACGGGTCCTTAAGTTTACCGATTTTTATATACAAAACAACTTTTAATGCTTTGAGCGAACAATTGATTCACTCTTCAGACGGAAAACATTGGAAAGACTTGTATTTAGATAATACATACAAATCACAGAAAAATGATTTTTCTAATTATCCGTTCAAACCATTCAAATCAAATGAATCCGAAAACGAGTCTCTAAACAAAGGATCACTTAAACAGTTTTGTCGAAGTCTTCAAGTTTTATATTGGAATTGCATGACTCAGGCCCTCTACCAGTCCTTACAGTTGGGGTATTCGATTGACAAACGAGATATTCTCAAAATAGTCGAAAATATTAGCGACAAAATTGTTCTCAATATTGATATCTCAAAGTTTTTGATCTATATTTGCGAACATTTGAAGGAATATATCATTAAAGCCACTAATAATGCCTCGAATTTCGATATAAACCATTTCATTGAAATAAATTTTATAAAATCAAATGACATATCATCCGAATCATCCGAAAACAATAGTGAATCGCAAGTATTTTCTTTGAAAGATTTGATGGAATCTTCAAAATCGTGTTTAGATATCAAAGAACTGCATTCAGACATAAAAAGCAAATTTCAGAAAACCATTCAGAACTATATGTCTCCGATTCCATGCTTTCCGTCGTTTTATTTTTTTAATTGCAAACCAAAAGAATTAAATGAGAACTCATTAAGTGATTCCAATTTAATCGACAAATCATTAGTGGATTCGACCACTGATTATGATTTAGTGCCAAAACTGAGTATCGCCGCAAACAACTCATTTGTGAGCCCCGACACCAAAGCTAACAAAAGTGATGACTCTTGTTCTTATTCTACACTCAAGTCATTTCCCAAAAACGATGCGCTCGAAGAAAACATCAGTCTTTCCAAATCGAATTCATCGAAAGTTAGTTGCAATGCATTGGATCTGATGAGTGAAGACATGTCTTCGACAACAAATGTTTGCACAGCTTCTAAGATAGAGAGCTCAACCACTGATACTTATTTGGATACCTCATCTCAACCCCTATTTCTTCGTCTCTCGTGTTCTATTCAAACACAGTTTTCAATAAAAGAATGCTCGCTCAATTTTCTACCCACTTGTCTTCAAGAGATCATCGCTCTGATCGACTCTCAGCCCTCAGGTCTGTCTCTTCATTCAATTTTTACTTTTATTAGGGTTAATAAATGTTCTAGTTCTATTTTGATACTTTGCGCTTATAATTTGAATATTGTATTGATTTTATAGAAACAGTTTTACAAGAATTGAAAGTCACTTTGAATTTGAATTGTTTGACACAATCAGATGAAATCACTATCTCTTCTTTACTGCCATTATTTCAAAAGAGAGATTCAGTCGTTTCCAATGATTTTCAAAACAATAACGAATCTAAAGATCAGATCATAAAAGAAGAAACAAATAAACAAAAGCTAAGCGAATATCAGTTCCAATCACTTAATGACTGTATCGACAAAATTGATTGGCTTTTGAACGACGAAATTGTTTCGATTGCTTTGGATTCGTATCCGATTTGCGAATCAACCCTTGAAATGGTTATCAGACATATCGAAAGCACTCCTCTTTCTGAGTTCTGCTTTAAAAAACAGGTTCGGCTCCAATTCGTGTTCGGGAACGACAATAATATCAATTATGACATTAGTTTGAATCGATTTTGTGAATCGATAGCTCGAATTAAATTACCCGGATTTCAGCTGAAAAAAGACGGTGAATATTATTACATCTCTGATGAAAAACAAGACAATGAAGACACCAAAGAACCAAACGATACACAAAAATATTTGTTGAGTTCATTATTCCTGTCGCCAAACCTTTCCTATCACTTCAATGACGCCGTTTTGCCTAATATTGACTCAAATCGAGAAACTTATGATTCAATTAATTCTCAAAACAATGAAATCTCTTTTTCAACGCCTTTATTACAAAACACTTCAAATTTACTTAAACTGAATAAAAGAGTCAAAAATAAGGATAACTTATCGGATGATAGCTTAGAAGACGACCGAATCAGTGGCTCTCGTAAGAGATTAATGAACAGAAAATACCTGAAGAGTCGCTCCTCTTCTGTACCTCCGAGTTCTTCGGTTGAAATAAAAGAAGAGCGTAGAAAAGTCGGACAATCTCTCACTGAATCCGATCTCCAATTTGTTAAGACATTCAAAAATAAGTGTAAATCCAAAACTAAAGAACTCAATGAAAGGGACAAAAATCCGATAAATGTTTCGAGCGATGAGACTATTGTCAAGAATAAGGATTTCAGTAATTTTAGTGAAAATTCTCAAAATAATGAATACAAAAATGAAAATAATGGCGAAGAAGAAGGTTATGAAGGAGACAGTGATGATGACTCAGAAGTTGAAAGTGAGAATTGGATGACTTTGGACAGCAAACAGCCGTTGGCCCCCAAGTTCTGGCTCATAATGAATATAAAAAACGATTCGGTTGTCATATATTTTCATACCCGACCCAAAGACATAACGAGCAAAAGTTACACAAAAGGAATCGAAATCTTCAATCATATGATAGTTTTGGTCGAATCGATCTGTAAAACAGTCAATCAAATGCTTCTTCTGAAGGACTTACACGACACCAGAATGTGTGACGACTTATTAGTTCCAGTCGAGGATAACGATCCTTTCAATAAGGCGTCCCGAAGAACTGGTCTGACCAGAACACACTTAACACAATCGAGTGAATTGGATACAGACTTAGAGCTGACAGGTTTGAAGGCTGAGTGCAAACTCACAAAAACCAACGTTTCGTTTACTTCGGGTTCATTCGCGTGTGATATTGTTTGGAGAAAGCATTTCCCACTTCACCCTCGCCTTCAATCTGGACCCTCTCGTGGAATATCAGCGATGCGGACATTTCTCAACTCTTTCTCTGTGAATAACCGAAAAAATCTGTTCGTATATCAGGAAAGCCTTAATTCTGTCTTCTATTTGAGGTAAACAATAATTGTTTTAAACTTTTAATTAGCTTTCAATTCATTTGCCATTAAATTTCATTTAAAGACTCTATGAAATCAATTGCGTCCATAATTACAACAAAGAAATAAAGTCATTAAACTGTTCTAAGAGTCCGTCCGAATCAAGTCTTCTCAGCCGACGACCCATTTTCGATGATTTGTCTGATTTTCGAAGTCGTGTCGATTCAAACCTTTCAGACAAAGACAACGACAGTCTTTCTCTCACTTCTGTCACTTCTTCTCATATTTTGCGAACAAATAATGAGAAATCATTTCAAATGCAATGTATTTTATTACACGTTCACGGAATTAGAGAAGTCGGCAAAGATATCAAAGAAGAAATGGTTGGCGCTCTACAGAAAAAACTAGACGAAGCTGTTCTCGATCTCTTGATTGTGATGCTGTCCCGCAATCCTCACTCCAAACTCACTCCAGAAGACGTCTCATTCATTCAGAAGTCATATTCTGAACCGACGGAAACGTTTCGGTTTTTAATAGATTTATGTTATTTAGAATCTATTCATTCATTTAAAGTCTATTTAAGACAAAATTTGCTGACTTTCATGAATAACCCGAAATACACCGAATCTAATCCCGAATTTCATTTCAAGGCATGTCTTTTAATTTAATGTCTCAATTGTTCTGATATATGGTTTTTGTCAATAGATTCCAACTTCAAACCAATCAGTTGAGACCAATGATTGCGACTCTTTCTTATATCATAGGCAGCAGTCGTTCGGCTCCGATAGTAAAGGTATCGCTTGTATTGTTTTATCGCTGGTGGACGGCAGCGGTCAACCCATACCTCATCATTCGTGTCCAACTCTTGAGAGCGTTGGACAGAAAGAGTTGCAGCCATTAATAGCCGGCAGTTTTGATGAAGTGACTAAATGTGAGCGCTATAACGGAAGGCCTACTTCGGAAAATATGGTCTTGATTCAATTCCAAATATGGAGTGTCGGCAAAATTGATTTGAAAAACATAAGTCAAAAATTACAGTTAGCTATAAAACATGCCATTTGGGACCTGACACTAGAGTTCAAGATATTACGCGCCTCACTCAGCAAAGACATTGGTTTCGTTGACTTCATCTCTAATTCTATTAGCGTTAGTGAGCCCTCGACTCCTAAGAATATCAATCCCTCGAGAGGTCTGTTTTTCAACTAATCTTTTGTAAATTCATTGAAACAAATGTTTTAGTTTTAGGCCGAAAAACTGGTCGATCCACTGTTGAGACATCACAAGTGAATCCTCTGAAAAGACTTGAAATCACAAGAGATATATCCTCTTCTGTGCCCAATATTTTCAAAAGTATGTTAGAGAAGTCCAATAAACTCAGTTCAGACAATATCTTCAAATTTCCTGAATTGGAGCCAAAGTTATCCGAAAGTCCGAAGCAAACGGTTCTTCGAATGAATTCCGAAACAAATGATAATTCAAACGATTTGAATAGCGATGAAATGGCAAACATGTCTTGTCTTTTGAATCTATTGGTGAGGCCGTGGCTCGACTATGGAAGAAATTTGGAGGTGTCCTCAGTTATTAAACAGCAGTATTCAGTTGCTATGAGACACTCCATTCCTTACGTGATTAAAGAGTTTAAGAATTACATCCAAAATATGAGTTCCCATACGAGTCTCAATGTATTTAAAAAGAGCAGTGATTTTATTTATATTCCGTGCAATGACTTCGAGTTCTTCGATCATAACTCACAGTTTGAAACCATAACAGATGTCATAGTTTTTGTTAGACATGAAAAGTTGTGGAGAACTGCCTCAAACACTACCGACACTTCCTATTTAGATCCCTATCTGCAGACAAGAGGGGAGAGACCCAAACTACGATTTCTTCCCAATTCGTGTACAATGAGGACAAAGACATTGAATGAACCGAAACCTGTGTTAGCCGTCAGTAATTCGAGTTTGAATTCAAGCTCTTCAGAAAACAAAATGGTGGCATCAGAAGGATTGGCATGTGTCGCTCCCCGACAAAAGTTCTTATTATTATATGTCGAGGACAAACTGATAACTCTTTATCTGTACAACTGGTCCAATGAATACATGACTAACATTTGCAAGAATCTCTCGAATATAATTTCGTGGCACAACTCGAGGGGTACTTTCCTCCAGAGTATTATCTCACAAAAAGCAGGAATTTTCCAAAACCAGTCTTTTCGACGCAAAAACTCAAATCAATTGCTTAACTCATTCACCACTTCTGTCCAATCACTGAATGTTAACAGCGGTTCAAATTTGACTCAATATTTCAAGAATCAAAAGCAGAGATTTAATAGTTTTTCGGCCGAAATGAATGAAAACATTGATTTATTGGTCAAACATCACAATCCTGTGGCCGCAGCACAAGAATACTCGCAAAACAAGAAATTGTTGCCACAAACTACAAGTTATTACAATCTTTCGAGAAGTTTCCGAAATCTTTCGAATTTGTCTCCTCTTCAGACGACAAACCCCTCGAAAATCAAAGATTTGGTCAAAAGATATGGCGAACAAATAAAGTTGTGTCGAAGCCATCACTCAAAAGGTTTTATCGATTGTTTTCATTAATTTACAAAAGTTTTGTATAAATAATATTTCATTGAAACAGAACTCTTGGAATTGGCTAAGATTTGGCTCATCCAGGGAACCAAACTTCACTTCAATCCTGTTTTAGATCGAATGATAAAACAGGTCAAACATATCGGACGACTCAATCATTATTGTCTGACTCCACTGTTATTCAGTCCAAAGTGGAGACTCACTGTCTCTCCCGTCAGAGACCACTCTTTGCAAACGACTGATAATTTAGAGGATAATTCAAAAGAAGCCCTTCATAATGAAAAACACCGATTAAGACACGCTTCGGGCGGTTATTTCAAAAAGACTGATGAAAGAGAATTAAGTTTTAACAGAAGCAGGAGATCCAGTGGTCCTGCGGTCAGTTGGTCGACACCCAAAGCCAATGGGGACGAGAGCTGGCATTTTGCCGTTTGTTCCCATTATATTCAAGAATATGTCCAATACTTACAAAGTTTGGGTTTCGGAGCGATTCAAATGAAATCCCGACTGATGTCAAACACCACAAAACAGAAACCAAACGTTGAAAATAAGATCTCGAACTCAAAACTGATTAACAAATCGTTTACAAACAAAAAATTCAGTCCAAAGGGTGAAAATGAACGCTATTTTCTCATAAAATCATTATTGGGGGGACTATTGGTGTTTGAGGTGGGCTTCATCGAGCCCTATGTCTACAGCCATTTATACTCATTCGACGCCAACAGATTCAAAATCGGGGCTCAAAACTTCAAATTAGTGGACACTTCGGTATAACTTTTCATAGTTTTACCAAAAGATTATTAATCGACGTTTTGTTTTCTTTTGGTACAGTTATCGCAATCATTTTTGGACGAATTGGACAAGATCAAAGTGACAATGCATTTGCATTCATTCACTTATGACTACCATTTGAGAACAATTCACTCTTACATCTCTGGCCGACAACTGATTTTCCGTCAGGGATATCATTTGACATCATTTCTCGACGACTTCATTAAATATTATCAAAAAGCGCCAAATTATGCGCGAAATTATGTCTATTCCGGTATTCTTGCCGTCAAACAGCTCTAAATCTTATTGATTTTGTTGTAAATTTCAGGTCTAATAACGATCCCGAATATATGCGTTCAGTCCCAACAGTTATATAATTATATAATAAGTCATAACGACTCGTACGGAATGAAAGTCTTTCGAATGAATTCTCCGATTACTGGCGAAGACGACATCGAATCAGTAATTATTTTCATATTTTTCGGCAGTTTTCTAAATATTCGTGTAATTTATAGTCAAATGAATACGTTTTGGTGGAGCTGTCGAGCCATCGGGTGCCCTATCGCGACACCAATGATATTCGTCAGGTCGACAACTTTGATGTCGGAGTTCTTATTACTCACGACTTTTCCAATGCTTTTTCAAACAATAAGACTCTTTCCCTAAAGTTCTTTGTTTTGTTGACGAGTCAGAGGGAGTTATTTCCCAAACTGTTTAGCAGTCATTTCGGTCCCAATTCTAAAGGATATTTCAAACCGATTCGTCTCTACTCGTCTCAGCCCTCGAGTGGCACTCATTCAAGAAAGAGTAGTACTATAACTGATCCCAATCTATCGGACGGATCCTTTTCAGACAATTCTATACAAAGCATTAAAGATTTGACGGCCAGTGCTTCGAGTGCTATAGTTTCAACTTCGTTAGAAAGAAACCCCAACAGATCGATACCAATGCTGTCCACCTCTGCTGGCATTTGTGACGAAGAGATCACTTATTTAGGATATTTCAATAGTCACGAGACAATGATGTTACAGATCCTTCAGGACAGGGCTAACGACACAGAAATTCAATTGACTAATGCCGTGAAGACAGCGGACATTGACTGTCGTAGAGAAATGTTGTGGACTTGTCTTTTGCCACGAAAGACAATTCAGGGCGAATCAGAAGAGCTCTTAACTATCAAAGAATTTGACGAACTCTTAGGTTTAGTCGAAATTATAAGATTAGATGAATACGACTCCCAATTGACGCCACTAACAGGTCTTCACATATCCTGGTACCAGGGTTTGGCCAAAACACTCATTCATAAGCAGGGAATGTCTTACAGAAACTTTTCTTCATCTGATGGCAAAGCAATTAAATTGGTATTCAGTTTATTGTTTTCTATTTATTTTTCAACTTATCTTATAATTCAGGTCTTCAGTCAATCTAATTGTTTGGACTCTTTTATATTCTTAAATATTAATCTCAATACCGGTGTTGCGGTAAGTGTTGTCCTTTGCTAATGAGGTCGACTACAATGGTCTCAATCTAAAAATATCCTCTTCGATAGGAAATATGTCTGGTATTCAAGAAACATATGGCAAACACCGATAGACGAGCTTTTTTGGAGTCGTGTAACTCCCAGTGCCATACTCTGGTCGAAGAGTTTGTCAATGGATGTGCTTATTATATGTGGTCTGCAATTCCATAAATTCAAAAATTGTTTTGTTTATTGTATTGTTTTATATCTAAATTCAGAGCTTTTAATGTTTTGTGTCGTTATTTAACAAATCATTTGAAAAAATTATTTAATAAACATTTTTACACGAATTTCAGTTTCTAATCATTTGTTATATAAGATTTAATGGCTGACTAAGAAGGAGAGGACAGAATCTCTGAGTTATAGTCTGTGACAGAAACATAATTTAATTTTTCAAAAGAATGAGTCGATTAAAAGGTTTTGTAATTCAAATTTTGAATTGAATTTTATTGGTTTTGACGATCGCTTCGAATTCATTAACTTTTTATTTAAAACAATCGAAAAAATGGAAAATCTTTCAAAAATATAGAAAAAAAATATTTAGATTTCATTTTATGGTTTCAATGATTTAAAAGTTTCTGTAAATAACTCTTTGATTGAAAATTAAATAAAAATAACCGGTTTTTTGTGTAAATTTGAATCAATGATTGAAATTTTGAAAAATAATTATAAATAAAATTATAATCGAAATAATAGTCGAATGAGAGGCACAGTTAGGAAGAAATAACAATATTTTCAGATATTTATCACTCAATTGAATAATTTTGAAGAAAGGCTCGATTTGGATACGACTGTAGTCAAGGTTCGCATATATATCGGCCTATATTTGAAATAAATCCCAAATTAAATAAAGACTAAAATTAGTTATTAAATACCGGAAAAGAATTGTTTCTTGACTAGAGATACGCGATATCCCATTCCCGTCAACTCGAAATCCATTCCCGAAATGGTTGTATCCAAACAAGAGAAATGGGCCTGAATTATGCTCGGAGTGGACGGTCCAGAATACAATTCGAATTTGGCTTTGATAGAGCCCAGGCCACCCGTTTCAGACTTGTTTGAAATTTGGTCGAAACGCCATAACGCCTGTCTTGTGCTGCCATTCCTTCATTCAAATGTGTGATTCTATTAGTGAACGACTTAAATGAAAACAAGTATTGAATACCATTTGCCTTCAGGTCGTGATTGCATGGATTGGGAGTCACCGTCAATGTTGACCAAAATCGAAACATTACGTAATGGTTGAGACTGTGCTATGGCTGAGCCGTTGTACTTATAGTCAATTTTTAAATTAGTTCTTTGGGGTTCACACTTCCAATAGGAAACGAGCTGTAAGGGTGTGCTCTTTGCCCCCTGAAGACAACGAATCTTATATTTCAAGACATCGATATTATAATACCGCGAATTAGGCGACTGTTCGTATAATCGTCTAATATTTGAAAGAAGAGCTGACATATTGACTTCGAAAAAGGACCCGTCACCCATTGAGCGCCCGCTCTCTATATTACTGTTTTGAATAACATTTGTGATTAATTTTATCGAAAATTATTGGAAAGACTTCTCTCACTCTATAAGTAATTCTTTGTTCGGAAATATTTTCTCCAATTTTGAAGATTTGTTGAGTTTGAAAGTGAGGGGAGAGGTGTAGGGGTTGTTAGCCAACGCCTATTCATTCAAACGTCAATCAATTTGTAACAACAATTAAGAGGACAATACCTGAATAATACCGGCGGGAAAAGCCATCTTTAGACTTCCTATGACCTGCACCTGACATTTGGTTTCGTCGGTGCCTTTGAAACAGGCACTGACTGATTCCTGCAGTGCTATTGCAATCGGAACGGCGTCAGAGATTCCAAGTGTTAGAGGAGACGGTCCACGAGACGAACCAACAGAGATAGGAGTCATCCGAAAATCACTGGACAGACTGTTGACACTTTGGCACCGGGAGATAGTACTGTTGTGACTGCTCTGATGCGATAGTTGTGGAGATGTGTGGGGGTTGCGCTTCGATGCTGGGCGTGGAAGTGATGTCAAGATGAGTGGTCCTAATACAGAGGCCGACATACTTTTGGAGAGAGTTGTTTGCGGCTCATTAATGGGTTCCGTAAAGATATCCCTCAGAGCTGCGTATCTGTCAGTCGTCGGCTTCTTTTGCGGCTTTTCTGATGAATTCGAATGATTTATACAATTGGTTTGATTCTGATCTGCGATTCCCGAAGAATAGGAGGCACTGGAAAGCGGAGGACTAAAAACTGTTATCAAATCATTTTCTGCTTTCGAAATGTTATGGTTTGCAGAAATGGAACGTTTCATTGGGCCGTCCTCTGGAGTTACGAATGTGCTGTTCGTATATATACGACGACTCTATCATTTTGGACACAATTTTCTCAATTAATTCAATGAATTGCATCGGAATAGCAGACATGGGAACAGAAACAGTGGTCAAAGCGAAAGAAGAGGACGACTACCTTAAGTCTTATGGTTAGAGCGTCGGGTCGTCTCCTCTGAGAGGCATTGCATTACAAATAGAGCGCAGTTGTAAACAAAGCAAACAATATATCCGAGTCTTACCGATTGTGGGGCTATTGGGGACAGGGATAGAGTGCCAGCACTGGCTATTAGTTCGTCAACACTGGCACTAATGGGCGCCCCGTTTGTCAGCGGTTTTATTTTAATACGAATTTTCGGTTCCGTCTCCTCTTCAGAATCGGAGTCAGAACTCGAATAGAAATGATTGTCAGAAATGTCTTTATTTCTGGAATTCGGTCTAATTATATATCCCTCGTCGTCGACGACGGGCTCACTATTGGAACCATTGGTTGGGAGATCATTACCGTCGGTACCATTACTACTGTCTTTAATCTCATTACTGGATTCATCTTCTTTTTGGTCGAAATTTTCAGATTTTTTTCTTTTCTTCTTTTCTTTCATTTTTTCCCTTTTAGTCCTCAAAAACCCTTAAAATGAAATCAAAATTCATTAAAGTATTTGATTATCAAAAACTCAATCATTAGAACAGTTTTTAAGAGAAATTGATTTTCAAATCAACTC
Source organism: Edwardzetes edwardsi (assembly GCA_034693445.1). NCBI lineage: Eukaryota > Metazoa > Arthropoda > Arachnida > Sarcoptiformes > Ceratozetidae > Edwardzetes > Edwardzetes edwardsi. The sequence goes on along the minus strand of JAQFXL010000107.1, from coordinate 11,303 downwards.
TAAGTAAAGACAATTCAGTGAATAATTTGAACAAAAATTGAGAAATGTTTGAGAACTGAGGAAATGCTAAATAAAAGTAATTTTAAAAATAATTGGATTACAGATAGTATTCATTGTTGTCTTCGGTTCGGCAAATGAGTCAATGAGTGAACGCAATGAGAGGACAACACATAACACAACATAACGTATAGACTAACAGCTGACCCATTATTTGACTCGAGTCAGACTCAACACTATTCACACATAATTGTCAGAATATTTGATGGGATATTTGATGGGATACGCCTTCAATGGACACGATATCAGTTTGCAATCAATTTAATCAAATCCCGACAAATATTTATCAGTCATTCAATTCCTTTATAATCCAAAACCACTTTCAAAGTGATTCAAATGCGGTTCAAATCCAAACTAAACTCAATAAAAGACCATTTTTTTCTCAATTGTCGTCTTCTAATCAAAACTCAAAAAGTTTTTTTTATCTCTATTTTGCAATATTTTAGTAATTTTTCATTTTATAGATTCAAAAATATTTTTGATTTTAAAATTATTAAATCAAAGCGATCCGAAAGTAGGCATCTAATTGATATTGTTCCAAATAGACTTGCTATTATTGAAGTTAACAAAAATTTAGGCTTTAGTTCAATTTAATATAGGGATCAAATTGCAAATAAACTAAATTCCCAAGATTAATTATTTGTGTGACATATCTCACACAATATAGAATCGAATATTCATTATAATCATAGATTATATACAATATTTTAAAGAATAGTTTCGCGTTCAATATTTAATCAATATTTTAACATGTTTAATTTAAACGATGTCCTAATTCAACACTTATAAGTTATAATAACTGATTCTTCCAAAGAGGACATTTCAAATAAAAAACAAGTTTGTCAATACCTAGGTGGGTTTTCTATTTTTTGACATGTTCAATTAAAACGACACTTGAAAAAGTCAAGTTAAGGTACAGTCAAACAGTCATTAAGAGACCACTCAATAAGAGAATTTTTCATTAAGAGATAGATCTTGGAGTCACCGAATGCTCTTATGAGGATCTAATGTTAATTTACCTCTAGCTTAGAGACTTCTAGTTAAGAGATTCCTCTCATTATGAAGCGTTTGAGACTCAATCAAAAACTATTGTAAAACCGATAAAAATTGTGTTTCGATTAATTAGACAAAGCATTAATTGACTTCATATTCAAAATCACTGATTTCATGCTTTAATAAACGTATTTATCCCTAAAACTAAATTATTTTAAAAATTTAACTCATTTGTAATAAACCTCTCTTCAAGAGAAATTCTCAATAAGAGACAAATACCTCGGTCACCGAACATTCTCTTATCTGGAAGTCTAACTCTAATTGAATCTTTGGTGAGACATGAATCCTATGACATGATATCACGTATTCATAAATATCGTTGTAATAACTCTGAGTTGAGTTGTCGTAGAAATGAGTAAAAAGTGGGCACAAAATATATGAAACTTTTAAGTCATTGCTTTTATTAGTCAATTCATTGAACTTTTTGTGAATCGCCGGTCATTTCAATGCTTTTCATTACTTTTGGCGCTTTTAATACCGATTGTTATTATTTTAATTAATTATATTTGAATTCTTCTATTTTTTATCTTATAATTTAAATCAGTTTTTATTGATTATAAGAAATATCGCATTAAATCAAAACACCAAATAATTGCTTATTTGAAGGAGATTTTAGCGGCGATGACAATAGTAGTGGCCACCGATCCGATGACCGGACAGCCGATGACAACAATGATGTCTCCGTCGGCCAGTTCCAGTCGGACAGACATTGCATTGAGTGGTAATGCATATGAAACTGCGGCTAATGTTGTCGATCACTTCCTACACATCGATTCACAATTGCCTCAAATGATTGAGACATTTAAAGTCACGCAAAGTATTTGCCACTCATTTGAGATATTATAACAAAACTAATGTTTAATAATTGTTTTTAGGATTTCCAACAGTTTCTGGATTGCAAGACAATGATTATCCCAATTTCAATGAAAGCGGAACTAATGGACAGAGTTTAATGAGTTCTCAATTCAGTGCCTTAACAACTATTCCGTTGCCGAAGGGATTACTCGAACAGTTCTCACGTAATGATTGGTTTAATTTTAAATTGTTTTCATTAATCGTGTCTTTAATTAAAGATATGCAACAGAACTGCGAAATGGGGATAATGTCTGAAATAAGGAGGGCGTGGGTTGCCATCGACTCTTACATATATTTATGGAATTACGACAATGGAAGTGATGTCGCATATTATGATGGCTTGACTGAGACCATACTGAGCGTAGGTCTGGTCCAACCCAAACAAGGTATTCAACAATTGAATCTCATGTCCATCCCTTCGTATTGACTGATTAGAAAATGTCTTCAAAGGTGTTTTCAAACCTCACATCAAATACCTTCTGGTGCTGACGACAGCCGTTGAGATTTTATTGCTCGGAATAACGTTCACCACATTCGAAGAGGAGTCTGAGCAGGGTGATCTACTTTTAGTTCCCGAACCTATTTTTCGAGTACCAACAGATAATGTCGTTATGAAAGTAATTCGCGGAACACTCGACGGCCGTATATTTCTCGGCGGTAAAGACGGCTCTCTTTACGAAGTTGTTTATCAGGCAGAGGACGGTTGGTTTGGTCGCAAATGCAGAAAAGTGAACCACTCTTCGAGTGCTCTCTCTTTCTTTATCCCATCCTTTCTTAACGCATCTAAAGAAGGTATAAATTATCAAAAGATTTGTCGAAAATATATATTAATTGACATTCGATTAGAAGCCATAATAGAGATCGAAATCGACGAAAAACGACACATTCTTTACACGCTTTCAGACTCGGGAGCTATCGATGTCTTTGATTTGGGGTTCGACGGGACGACTACTTATAGAGTGGGCTCAAAGAATCTAAACTCAATAGTGAACGAGGCTTCCTCTGCGGCCCAGACTATCGATCAAATGAACTTTAAACCCATTGTTTCGATCAGTGCTATCGAAGAAAACGAATCAATTCACGTGAATCTAATAGCAGTGACCAAAGCAGGTGTTCGGCTCTATTTCACAACCACTTCGATGGCATCTCCAGAACAGCGACCGTTCACTTTGACTCTCTTACACGTGAGACTACCGCCCGGTTTTACAGCCTCCTCACCTCCGCAAAGACCAACTGCTGTCCACAGTTCGCACTTCAAAAGAGGGACTCTTTTAATGATTTCTTCACAAATGGAAAACAAAGACTTGTTGTGGACGATAAGCAACGACTCGTTTGCCTTCAGCTCAGAATTAATGGAACTCTTTTCGGTCACTCATCTCAACAGCAAAATATGGAAAATGGCTGAAGAAATCAAAACTATTCCATACAAACCATTCCATACCTATGTTCTGAAGAATAAAGTGATTCCAATTGAATCGCCACTATTAGTGACCCAACACTTGGAAGAGCCGCGAAAATTCGTTTTTTTAACGTCTGAGGGAATTCTTATTGGGTTTAAACCAAGAATTGTCGACCAATTGCTACAACTTTTGGTAGCAAACCAAGGGTTTGATAACGAAGCTGTAAAAGCGTTTTTTGCTCTTCATTCCGGAGCTCAGGGCTGTGCCATCGCTCTTATACTTGCCTGTAGTTCCAAGTCAAAACAGGATGAGAAGATCAAAGACTGGGCTACTTCTGCTTTCTTTCATTATGGGGGAGAACCACAACCATCAGCTTTACATTCGAGTCAAGGGGTATATTCCCAACAGTATGCGAGCCCTGTCTTCGATCGATCACTACAACAAGTCTCAACACCGGTTTCATCAACTAATCAGCCTCTATTCTCGACCCCTTCCTCTCCTATAGTGCCTCAAACGGTTCAGACGACATATTACAGTCCGACTGACATATCGGGTCGAAATGAGTCAATGATCGGGAGTCCGACAACTGGTCTTCTCCTCCAATATTCCAATAGACATAATGGCATTTATCTCTACTTTTCGCGAATTATTCGTCCGATTTGGAGTCTAAAGACAGTGACGTCTCAAAAGACCATTTCCAGCGAAGGCCCAAAAGATCTTCTCTTAAGTAATATATCGTTGAATGAAATCAAATTATACGACAATCGGTTAACAGATTTAAGAGATTTTCTTAAGACTAATATTAAATTTTTGCCAAATTTCGAGACCGAAACCAACAGAAAAAATATTTTCAAAGGGACTGACGTTTACGCCAATGAAAAAAATTCAATGCATTTTTTGTTTAAACTAATCGAGCACTGCATCGAAGTTCTTGGACTTTGGAAACTATTGGTCGACCACCAGTTTCATGCCGTTACTGCCATTATTCCCATAGAAAGACAGACCCAATTGGTTGCGATGACATTCCGAGAACTAGTCATTTATGGCAGCGAAATGACAACACTGTTGGCCAGTGCCCTCGTCCGCAGATTCATTGAAGACAACTCTACGACTGATATAATCAATAAAAGGCTTCAAGAGGTCTGTCCATCGATTTATAAAAACGAAAACGCATTGCACGCAAAGGCACACGAATTGGTAACCAAAGCAAAAACGATTGCAAACCCAACGGACAGAGCAAATCAATTGGAGAACGCATTGAGTTTGTGTAAAAAGATCGGCGCCCGTATCAGTCTTCCAGCTGTTTGTGAGTTATTTCAGTCGGTTCAGTGGTACGAAGCAGTGGTCGACATATGTCTGCTTACGGCCCAAAACCGCGATCCCCAGAACTTAGGTCTTCATTATTATCGAAATGGGGAACAAATAGAGGATCAGTTGGGATATTATGCGTTCGTCGCTCGCAATGAATGCTATAAACATTTACTTGAAATATATGAACGACTCGTCCAACGGAGCAAATCATTGCTTAACCCGAGAGCACAGGATTTTAATCCAAGTTCTATGACTTTAGAAGAGGCGAAAAGTCGCTCCAATGATATGTTGAGACACGCGATACAGTCAAACGACGAACTCTTTCACAACTGTCTGTATGACTGGCTTTACGAACACCAACAAAGTGATCGACTTCTTGAAATCAAATCTCCATATCTGGAGAGTTATCTCAAGCGTAAGACCTCTTCGTTTTCTGATTCAATTGCATTAATGGATTTGCTTTGGATGTATTACGAGAGGAACGGCCACTTTAGAGCTGCGGCGCAAATATTGAGTAAAATGGCTGAACGCCGCAGTCCCGACGTCAGTCTATACAATCGACTCGAATACTTGTCGAGAGCTATCGTATGCATGAAAAGTTCTGACACCCGTCCCCTTTCACTTATGGGAGACGGTTCTCAATCAGCTGCCGGAGAATTCCTTCACGAATTGGAGGAGAAGATGGAAGTGGCGCGCATTCAGCTCCAAATTCTTGAACAAATACAAAAATTATCAGATTCTGTGCTCACACGCGAAGCTATCAGTGCACTCAACTGTGATTTACTGGACATCTCTACTCTTTATGAAGAGTTTGCCGATCGCTTCAGTTTAGCTGAATGTCAATTAGCTATAATTCATTGCGCCGGACATTACGACCCGAACCTCATTGAAACTATTTGGCAAAATATAATCGATACCGAACTGCGAGCCCTGAGCTCTAACTCAAGTGAAGCGCAGAAGATCTCTATTTGTGCCAAAATCAAAGAATTGGGAAAACTTTATCTGAGTTCAGAAACATATTTTCCAATCGGTTTGTGCTCTACTTTTGCCCTTTTTTTTTCAGCGAAATTTAAATAATTTATTTTTAGAACTGATTGTAAAGACTTTGGAAACAAAGACTCAAAACCTTGAATTTGAACCGCAATGGCTTATCGACATTCTTCTGGAGTTAGGCATTAAACTGACTAATTTGCTGGATCTATACCATAAACTTTATAAGTGTCGTGAATTGGGCACTTCCTGGCCCCGCAAACAAATACATTTGCTTCGAGTGATCGCATATCTCATCGATTTATTTACTCGAAACCAGAGTTTAGTCAACTTTTCCGAACGGTTTGTCTAAACATTCATTTTATCTCTTTTTCTCTTATATTGAATAATATTTTCTCAAAACAGACGCCATTTCTGTACCAAATGTTTGGATGTATTGTCCGCTTATTTGATTGATTTGCAAACTATGAATACTGAGGACAGAGCCGTTAAAAGTCTATTATTTCAGTTTAAAGGACTTAAAGCAAGACTCGAGCGATGCGTTTGATTTTTATATCACTTTTGATTTTAAATTTTTCCATTTATTGAATGACTTTAATACAAATTAAAAAATTGTGAATAAATTATCATTTATTTCAAGAATTAATGATTGACTTCAATGTCAAAAGAATTTGGTTTTATTTTGAGTGAAGAGATGGCACTCAAGAGATGGCACTCAAAAGCACTAAAAACTGATTTTGTTTACGTTTCAATCGTTTCAATCATATGTTTGACGAAAACAATTATTCCTTCGATAAGTCTTTAGTTGTTTGTTGTCTTTGTTTTCAATTAATATCCAATTTTTATCAAATTTGTGACAAAAATGTCTTCAAATGAAGAATCAGACGATGAGTTCCAAAGTGCTGACGAAGATATTGATTTCGAACCGCATTCTAAACAGCGTTTAGAACTCGAATCTAAACATTTGGAGGATTTTGAAGCCAAAAACGGTAATCATTTTCGATATTCATTTCGGGATATAATTATTGGCTTTTTTGCAGACAATGAGAAGCAAATCAGTGACCAACAGTTAAACCTGACATCAGTTAAAGACAAAGAACTCGAATCAATTGTTTCGGCCGAAGAGTCGCGACCAACAACAGAGATCCGGAACCAAAGACCAGATGAAAAAGCAAAGGTTGACATCAAATCAGAAGACAATAAAATAGACAGAAATACAAAACAGACTTTTGATGAAACAGTTATCCAAAAAAGTAATGAAACGAAATGTAAAACTGTTATCAAAGGCCGAAAAATATTACGAAAAGCGGACAGAATAAGAGAACAGACTAATACTGAAGAACTCAAGAATACAGACGACAGAGAAGACAATGATTTTGAATCAGTTATTTCAGTGGACGAGAAAGAAAAGACTCAGAAATTCCCTGAAACGAAAATAGAAGCCTCGAACCAAATACTGGACTCAGAAAAAGAAAAGGTTGACATCAAAACTGAGGACAAGAAAACATACATCAAAACAGATGACATCAATACTCAGATTAAAACAGAAGACATGAAAACGGAAGTACAGATCTCTGAGACTTTCGTCGAGAAAAATGAAGAAAATGAGACAAAAGAAGAAAAAACTGTAATCAAAGGCAGAAAATTACTTCGAAAAGCGGACAGATTTAGAGAACAGATCAATACTGAAGACTCGGAGATCTCTGAGGAAAAAAAGATTGAAGTCTTGAATAAGTTATCGGATTTAAGTGAAAGAGATGACAGTTCCTCCAAATGGAACAATTGGTTCACTGATATTAAATCAGCGGCAATGACCGCCACTTCCACTACAGTCAGTCATGTGAGTCAAGCCTCAAACAAATGGTCTTTAAATCCGAAATCACTCCTAACGAGTGCGGTCTCCATAACGAGTAACGTCGGTATGTCTTCTCATTAATTATCAATCAAATGTGCGATCATTTCATTATCGGTCTATTGGTTAGGTTCGGGAATTAGTTCGGTTGTTGAAAATGTCAGTTCAGTAATGGACTCAGCCATAGGCGCCCCTCCACCTGAACAGATGGCGTCCATAGTAAATAAAGATTCCGTAGTCCATAAATCACCAGAAAGTGATAAACAGAGCACAAGAATAGACGAAAATGAAAGTAAATCGAGTTTAGGGTTCGGTTTATTCGATTACACACTCAATACATTGGGATCTATCGGTAAGAAGACTCTGGAAGTGATTGTCGTCGACGACAAACATAACAGAGATATAAAAACGGATAAAAAGGACTAATTTATAGAAAAAAAATAATTATTTTTATCGTCTATTCAGAGATCAAAAGCTCTCAAAATTTGATTAAAATATTTTCATAAAATCTAAATATTATTTATTTTTGTCATTCGTTAGACATTTGATTAATTTGTTGAACTTTTTGATCAATTTGTGAGAACTGGAATTTCCACAGCGGGTCAAAAAGAAACTGTCTATGATCGAAACGGTTATCATCGGGAGAGTATGTCTCTGAGTGCAATGCAGGGGTTAATACCGTTTGTTTGTGTCTATTATTTGCATATAATGTGAAAAATTTTTTAATTTTTGTTGCGATCACTTCAGGACCTGTGGTTTGATTGAGGTCTTTGATGGCAGACTTCATATGAGTGGAGTCTCTCTCATCCCATATCTTGCAGAACATACCGTATGGTCCATAAGTTCCAAACTGTCCTCTTCTCAGTTTACCAAAAATGCTCAATTCATCATAGGTTAGCCCCAAGTCTTTCTCATCCTCTTGGTCTTCACCCGTGAGTTCAGCGCTGGGAATCGCGTCCACTATTCTATTGATAGCATCGTTTTTGTCTTCAATATATTCTTTGCAAAATCGCATAAAACTTTTTAAGTCATTTTTACTGATGGAACCGATTGGGTTGAGGTCAGCTGAAGAACAGTCATATTTTGTGAGATACCCGACCAAAGCCTCGTCCACATTACCGGTGGCCAAAACAAGTCGTTTACCTTCACTGAAATAATAAGTCAAAACCATTCTAAGTCTTGCCTGAAGATTCTGCTTCTGAAGAGTGACCACATTGTCGTCGGTTTTGGTCTCCAAAGGAACAGAAGTGTTGATCAGTTCAAAGATATTATCGAAATTGTGTGAAACGAACTGAGAGCCCACACTCTGTGCTAAACTCAAAGCTCTGTCATAACTGTCTCGTCCCGAATATCTGGTCGACAAATAGACACACTTCAGAAGCTTATGGCAAATATCTTTCGGAGAATTAATTTTGTCCACAATATCGGGATCTTTGAAAAGGATTTTCAAACTTTCGATTATTTGTTGGTTTTTGTTAACCTTTTGATGATATAATAGACTGCAGAGACAGTAAACCAAACAAACCACAGAACTAGAGTCCAGTCCTCCACTCAATGGAACGATAAAGCCTTCGAGTCCTCGATTAATACAACGCCTTAAGTAATCCCAGAGCCATAGCGAACAGTAATTCATTATTTCCTGTTCTGGCCTTAAGTTTAAGTGATTAAAACTTATTTGCTTTTCTGAAACTTTGGATGTCTTAAGAATATTGAAACCATTGATATTAATTGTCACCACTTTTTCGATATCAATAGGACTGGAATTATAATTACTTCCTTCCATCGAATCGAAGATTAAATGATTTCCGAGTATTCGATGCGTTTGGGTTTTAATATTGTTCTGAAGCCTGTATTGCGTGACTTCATTGACGTCGATATAAGCGATTGCCGTTTGAATCTCATTAAACATCGTTTCCGAATCGGTTGTCATAGCAATGAGGTCACCATTCATCATAACAAGACTCCTACCATAGAAGCATAGTCTTCCACCGCCATCACAACCGACTAGATTTGCGAAGGCATAGACACCACCCGATTTGAATGACGCACTTCTAATAAGATTCAGAGCCCGATATAGTTTACGAATTTCCCAATAAGAGGCCGAACTATTCAGTATTAAATGACAGCCCCGTTTGCCAAACAAATTTATGTGCTGAGCGTCCGGGTGCCACAGCTCTTCACAAATCTCAAACCCGATTCGAAAAGTGGTTGCGCTGACTATCGACTGTGAGCTCAAAGGAATCTCTATAACAGATTTGTCACCAAACGGTGCTCTCATCTGTTCGTTCAGTTTAGTGATAAACGTCGGTAACGGAAACCAAGTCATTAAGCCTTGAGAGCCGTCGTCCCAAGCGGTGAACCAACGACTCTCCCTATAGTTCCCATTCAAAGCTAAGCGAGTTTTGGGTCGAATCAGAATTATTTGAGAATTCAATAGAAGAATACGACAGTTATAAAGAGCGGAGTCTTTCAGGACTGGCATTCCTTTTAATGAAAATTTAAATATAATCACAATTTTGCAAACAAAGAGTCAAAACTAATACCGATGTCTATCAAAATATCTTTGAAGTTATGTTCAATGATTTGGGCCAAGACTTGCCACGAGTGGTAAGTAGTGTCCATTTCATAGAAGGCATCTTCACAGCCATATCCAGGTATTTCAAGTTCTGGGCCCACTCTAATGGAAGCCCCCAAACCAATAGCCTCTTCAATACTTTTAATGATTCGGTTGGCGTTTCCTTCAAAATCAAGAGCCAACTGATTGAGGGAACAAACGGCGACTCCTATTCGCGACATTGTCTTCAGTGACCACTAATTTAGTTTTTTTGGAATTCCTTTAAAAGAATTTTCAAAATTAAATCATAAATAAATATGTATTGAATCCAGGTATCAGACTTCAGGCAGGGGTCAAATGACAAAATGAGTTAAAACCCAGGCAGGGGAGTAGAGGCTCGGGAAAAGAGGCCTCTTGGCTATTTTCAGACTAAATCCACTTTCTCCGTTTTGGCCAAAATTTGGGGAAATCCCGAATAACTTGCTGACACCGAATTCAAATCAAGTTTTTAAAAGGGGAATTGAAAATTTGTTGGGCACTCAGTCAGATAAATCTTGGGTTTCTCAGCCTTTTAGGTCCAAGTTTTTCAGGCTTGACCATCGGGCAAATATATGAAACCCTCATTCCTTTGGCAATTCTGATAATATGAAAGCCAAGTTCAGTCTATTTATTCAAAATTAAAATTTATTTTTTTTCAATTTGTGTGAAATTGTGTCTCAAAATATTCAAAACATAAACAAATGTATGAATGCTTGCAATCAGAGGATAACATTACACTCTTTGCGGTTATCCTTTGGTCACCTCTAAACTAAGAGTCATCTCTACCGCTGATTAAAGTATCGGCGGACTGGACACCAAAACTTGTCTGACTATTAATTTTAATAATCATCAAATTAGTTGAGTTGCTTCTTGCTAGATAATTTTAGCTCATTTTAAAAATTTAACCTTAGGCAACAACCAAGCAACTTTAACATGAAATTTATTTTTTCTTTTGAAGTGTAAAAATTTGGTCGCTCTATGAGAAAGACAAGTATTTTAGAACCTATTATATAAATACCTAGATTATAAGGCAAAAATTATTGAAAATTTAAAAAATAAGGATTACTCTTAACTTTGAAATGATTGAATCAAATCAAATTACACCTTGATAACTATTGATAACTATTGATAACTATTGATAACTATTGATAACTATTGATAACTATTGATAACTATTGATAACTATTGATAA
>JAQFXL010000106.1:0-33169 GCA_034693445.1 Edwardzetes edwardsi | reverse complement strand
TTGGTTGGTTGGTGGGTTGGTTGGTGGGGTTTAATCGACGAATCCATATACTCCATACCTTCGGTTAATGGAGTGAAAAAGCAAAGAAACTCATTTATTACTGGTGTTGTCTGTGAAAATGCAATTGATTGCAATGGTTAGGCTCTTGTTCCTAATTGAGGGCTATTATCAGAAGAGTTCAATTACGTCAACCAAATATAATGTCTTTTGTATCGAAATTTGTTTCAAAAATATTCAAATTTTATTACGAAATATATGAAAATGAATTGAATGCCAGAAAATCAAAGTTTGAAAACATATTATTTGATTCATTGAATTAATTTAAGTTGAATTCAAAATTTATTGCAAAGGAAAGAGAAAAATATCTGTTTTGAACTGTTTTTCTGTTTAAAAGAAAAATATTAATGGCATTCAAAGCCGTGTTTTTTCTATCGTAAGCATAGACTCAATAAAATATATTTTGAATTTCATAAATCATTCATTTAAGTCAAACCAATTCCTCGAAGAATAACGTCTTTCTCCTCTAAAGAATCGCATAAATCTCTGACTAAATTGCAATCAATTATATTCTCTATAGAAGTGATAATATTTGTTGTAATCTAATAATTTTGGTGCAAATACTCTGAGTCACTGCAAAAATGTAAGCTTCATTCAGTTGTCAATCGTCGCCAAGGTATCTTTGTGCAAGTTCATTGTCGTAATAAAATATTTTTGAAGAATTTTCAAAGTGAATCCATATTTTCATTTTGAATTTGAAATGGATTTGTAAGTTCATTGAACTTTAGATTTCAAGATAAGAGTAAAACAAATTAATTTTTTTTTCCCTTTAATGTAAATTTTCTTGGGATGACTTAGAGAGTTATTGAGCTTGCTCATCCATAGTCTCATGTGAAATGTGTTATAAAAGGTAAATGGATTCAAAATCATAAGAATAAGAGTACAAACAGATAGTATAGAAATATATGGTCTGTGCTCTACTCGATAGGAAAAGCCTGATTTGCAATTGGCCTAAGAATGGGTCGATAGAGTAGAACAACACTCAGTTATTCTGTAGTCGTAACGAAAGATTGTATGCAAAATGTAGTGCTATTCCTGTTATTTGAAGCATTAGTAGCACATTATGATCGCGCACTGAAACGCAATTTACATACAGTTTTATGTCTAACCGTTTCCTCAATTCATATAATATTTTTATTTGAGATTCATATATGGTTTGCGTTATAATAATAATTAAAATAAACTGTTATAACAAAAACAAAAACTGCAAATATGTCACCAATAACTCAGATTTTGTTTTGTTTAACACATTTTTTGCGCAAATATTCATTCATTTCATCGAATAAACTACCATTAAAAAGGATTACCGTATTCCCGCGCAATAGCCGACATGTTGGTATGGCTGAGGTCGATTATTTCCTGAAAAAATGCTTTATGATGTCTACCGACATGTCGGTATAGAGTGAGGAACAAAACAATACAACATTTCAGTAATCTGATAAAACAATTCATTCAAAATCAGAAATAAAGTTTTAATCGTCTTCATGATCACCAAAAGGCATTCCATTTGTTATCACCTCATCTTAATATTTGTCTTCTTGCTTGAAATACCTTAATTTAATATTTTTTTGCCCTCATATGCGTTAAACTACCGAATTTCAGGAATTTTATTTCATTCTCACTTTAACCAACATGTCGGCTCACCCCGAAGTACGCCGACACCATCCCCAACCTCACTTTACACCGAAATGTCGGCTATTGCGGGGAATACGGTAATTAAGTTAATCTGAACGAACAAATTTTTGTGTCTGGGTTAAATAAGGATTAATAAAAGTACAGAATAAATGTTTGTCAGGAATACTACGCAAAAATAAGATTAAGTGCTATAAGAAAGTGCTTCTCTTTGAAAGCGAAAAATTGTCAAAAAATTTAGCTTAAAATAAAAAACACTTTTTTTAATATCAATATTTTTCTTATCAAAATACCCTGAACTGAAATGACAGGCATTGCACAGCCTTTTCTTCAATTCTGGACACATACTCAACGCGATTGACGTCAAATCAATAGGAGTTCAGATCAATAGTTTTGAGACCAAAAAAGAAGCAAATTTTGAGTTTATTTTTATTTTTATTTTTTTTTTTTGAATAGAAATGCATTCAAATAATAAAAGTTTCAAAATTATAGTCGACTTTATTATTGACTAAAACACAATGATTTTGATTTTGCAATCGTTTGTATTATGTCTAACAAAGGCTTATTTGGCAAAACATATCCCATTAGTGAAGAATTTCTTTTCCCAAAATTGATTTCTTTAACAAAACCATTGAACAAATGATGGATTTTTTATATATTGAGTCAACTTTTCAGACATAAATCACATTAAATTCATTGCAAACAAGATATCAAATACAGAATCTATTTTTAAATAACAAATTAATAGTAATAACTGGATTACTATTGGAAGTCTCAAGCTTTGAGCAAGCAAAATAAATTGGGAAATTGATTTTTAAAAATACCTAATTTTGATTTGATGACTCCAATATGACTTTGGGGTGAAATGATTGGCTCAACATTTTTAGATGAACTACCATTTTAGTCTGGATTAAGGCTTTTTTTAGACATTCTACAAATTATTGCAAATAATTTTTTTTCTTCATATTATTTGGGATTTTCCAAAGTTATTACAAAAATTGAGCGTTTATTCAATCGATAGTTGATTTTTATTGGAAACAAATCAGTATTCGTCGCAAATTAATATTAACTTTCCAGTGCAGTGTTTATTTGACTTGGTTACTATCTTGGATAGTTTACTCAGCTATTGTTAATCAAATTGAACAAATTGGTTAAGATCATATCTAATTTTTTTTATTCCTCTTGGTATTATTGTGTAATTACTTTGAAAATTAACTAGCTTCCAAATGATGGATTGTGTTCTAGGCAATTTCTCAGGATTATTCAGAAAGCTTTTGAACAATAATTGAAGAGTCAATGAAATAATAATATGATATAAACTAACATAAAGTAAATAGAGTTGAATATAATGTTAACATAAATAGAAAGCAAAAAATTTCTGTTCGTTTGAATGGTTAGTTCATTAGAGGTGTCGGTTCTGACTAAAGACTGACCCATTTCTTCGCCAAAGCGATCAAAATAAACGAAAACGAGTACTGAATTGAATCACAAGTAATTCAATAGAATTTGATTTGTGATGACGTTAGTAGTGGTGCTGGAAATGGTTGTGCCAGTGGTGACCATTTCATTAGACATCACATTATTTAATACTGTGTCAACTGTGCCGTCATTTTTCAAATTCTCGTCTCTTCACTACTTTAGACCAAATTTATTTAACCTTTTTATATATCAAATTTATGATATCATATGTGAGTTTACGCTTCTTTAAGCCCAGCATTTGATTTGTGGTCATCCAATGATTGCAAAAGACAAACATATTGTCAAAAACATTACAGTATTCCTAAAAGACTCCTCTCAACTAAAATCCGAGGCTTTTGTAGAATCAAAAACTTTGATTTAAATCAATTATTCCAATTCAGACCCAAATCCTTTTATTTGATTCAAGTCTCTCAGTTCAGAAGAGGTCTCTCTCTCTCTCTCTCTCTCTCTCTCTCTCTCTCTCTCTCTCTCTCTCTCTCTCTCTCTCTCTCTCTCCTTTCCTTCCCTTCAATCTCTTATTCTTCTCGACTTACGAATGTTTAGAAGACAAGAGCACAAGAAAACTGCACTCAACTATTGAAGAACGGGTTTTCATTATATTTGCTTTTAAAGGCAGACATTATATAACAAGTCTTTTAAAAGAAACTCATTCTGTGTTTTGTTTCGCATCGAATTGGACTCGAGTTTGCATTGGTATCTATCGGTGCCATTTGGAAGCCGTTATTTTATTTCTCAGCCCAAAGCCTTTATCGACATTTATATCCAGCAAAAACATTAATTATGTTCGCACAGAGTTGTAGAGCTCACCAAAACTTCGGCGGATAATGAACTGAAGCGCAACTCTAAGCACAAGAATTAAAAACCTCCGCTTTTACTTACTCTTTACATTGCAATTAATGCCATTTTGATTATACCATTGCTAACAATCAATCATTGCATCCAAATGTTGGTTATCTTAAAAGCAAAGGTTTGACTTCGAAATACCTCTCGATTTTGGAACAAAACAAATAATTACTGTAAAAGAAATGATTTGAAAGAAAAAACTCCTATTGAAACATACAATACAAATGCTAAGCCGAAAGCCATTCCTCATAACAAACATTAGTCTTTTCCATCATTTGATTAGAAGTGAGTGAAGAAAATATTTAGTCAAATGAAATAAAAATAAAATAAATGCCATTTCAATGAAAGTTGTGATGAATTAAATATTAGGACAGACATCAAATCCACTTATCCTTAATTGAATTCAATTATCTTAATTTAAAATCATTTAATAGAAAAATTAATTCAATTGATTTCATTGAAAACTCATATCTAAGCAAAAAAAGGAAAAATTTAGTGAAGATTTTCTTCAAAATAAATAAATAAATAAATATTTGGTCTGAAGTCAACTCTTAGTTTGTGTTTTGAAATATTTTGCTTAACATTTTTGTAAATATAAATGTATGTATTCTAACATAATATTCAAAATGTTTGGCATTCTTTGCTATATCTGTTTCTAAGAGAGAGAACAAAATAAATGTACGGCTTTCGTGTCTATGCTCTGCTCAACACATTTAAAGGTCATGGGTTACATAAACCTAGCGTTTGGTATGCATTTAAAGGTCAAACATAGTCTACTGGCGAATAATGATCGAGAATATTGAGTGGCAAATGGATTGAGAAAAATCAGAAGAAAAATGTTTTGTTTGAGAAGCAAAATGAAAAAAAATGTTTTTGTTTAGAATTAGCGACTAATGCATTGAATGAGTAATCAGTGAACAGTTTTATTATCTCTTCTAAACAATTAGTATCGCAATAGAATTGCAGTCAATTCAATGCGATTGTGAATAGGAAGTGATGCCTATAATGTTCGTCCAGTGCTCTACCAGTGCTCTTAATTGAAATAACGCGAACCTCAATGAGGATGTTGTACAGGAAGAGCACAGGCAGAGAGACATTCTGGCATTCCTTTGGTATCATTTTCTTTTCTATTCTTGGAGCGCATGACAAATTAGATTTCCGGACCAACACATTCATAGCCTCTCACTCTTCTTTCTCATCCCTTTTACTACATTATTCTCTTATGACTGTATATCTGTTTAGAAAATCACTCATTTGTAGAGAAATGAGAGCTGAGTTTTGCACAGAATTTAGCGAACAATTTATTGTTTGAGAAAATCCCAGAAAATGTATAAAAATTTGCGATTAATTATACATTCATTCAAATTAAGTGCTTATGATTTCTGCGAAATGCACTGAAAATAATGAAATTCAGTAAAATTTTCACTCGATTTCCAGTGGAGTCGAAACACGAATATATTTTTCAACTCTGGCTTTCAATTTAACATCACTACAGATAATACTGGGATTTGAGGAAAAAGAGAAAAACCCAACAAAACTCTCATTATTGTAGAGCACATACACACAGAAAACAGCGCAAAGACTAGAGTTCAGGTTAATTGGGTTCACATCAATGCACAGCTCATCAAACGAACGGTTGTGCACATCATTGAATTCTGTGCTCATTTTATCCTTTCTTATTAATTCATACATCAATTGGCGACTATTTCACCACTGATTTGATTATTTATTCTCTAATTAACAGATGATTTGAAAGTATTTCTGAAAACTCCAAAAATTGAATGAAAATTATTGTCAAGAATTTCAACGAAAACAGAAATAAATAATTATTTGCTAAAAATGTAATTAAATATTAATTGGAAAGGGGTATGAAAATACATAATTTATACCAATAGTGTGTCTAATTAAAAATTAGATATTTGATCCTAGATTAAGGCTTGAAACTAAAACAAAAGCTTTTATCTGGTTGAATTCACTTTATTGATTTTGATAGATGTGAGAGTTGGCATGAAATGGGAGACTAAAAATAGAAATATGAGATAAAAATCTGTTAAAGATATGAAAAGATTGACATTTCTATTATAAAAGTGACAAAATATTCTTTCAATAATAATAGTATATATTTATGTCTATATTTTGCTTATTTAAAAATCTATTAAAATAGTGACAAAACTAGAAAAATGTCATTATTTAAAAGTCAATCGAAATCTGGTGAAAGAAAAGCACAAAAAATATTTTTGATGCCAAAGCAATAAATTCTTTCTCTAAATCCGAATCAAAACATTTCCTTTGAGTTTAGCCCTGGATTTGAGGAATCACTCAATATTTCTTCCCTGAGTTTTATTTCTAAATCAGAATCGAGTTTTGCGTTCTTTAAGTTTTATATTTTGATCGCAAACCAAAGACTTACGGACAACAAAAGCCCAAACAAATTGATATTTGAATTTAGTTTTCCGGCTTCTCCTCTATTACTCTATTTCTAAATATAAATATTATTGCATGAAATGATCAAATCTGACACATTTCGGTCAAAATATTCCTCTCTCTCTCTCTCTGATGTGACAAATCTTTGGCGATCACTGTCTGTAACGTGACTTAAATTTTTATTCAGATTTTCATTTAATGTGTTCTTCTCAGCAAATCCTTTGCTTTTGTGTCGTTATTTGCGACTGTTTTTCTTCTCTCGTATTTGAATGTGTTTTTTGAGCAAAATTTATTGAAATTATCTGATCTCAGCTGAAGTTCACATGCAATCACCTGAAGTAATGCTCTGCAGGGTTTTCACTACAGACTGTGTTAGCAACAACAAAAACTTTTCAACCCATCTCTTTTATTATCTTAGATATAAGTAGGGGTTTCCAAGTTGTTAAAAGGTAAGAAAACCTTGTTAATCAAAAAAGAAATGGTCGCCTTGTGAAACTTTTGACCTACTTTTTCACATTTCCTCTATCTTCAGGTTTTTTCCATTTTCTTATCACAGATTTTGCGTAACCTTGGTTATCAAAAATATTTTCAAGATGATAATCATTAAGTGAGTGGGAAGTGACATAGTCTCTCCCTTAGACATCTCTGATTTATTTGATTTTTCATCCTTTAATAATAATGTTTAAACAAGTTTTCTGATTAAACTTTAAGCAAAGAATGAATCACTGAAAGAGCACTTCATTGCAAAACATATTTAATTTTGAAATGAATTTCTTGAAGAAATAAAAATTATTTCTTAAGTTAAACAACTATTCATTAATGAAGAGCAGAATATATGCAATATTCCCAGAAATCAAAGATAACGTATCATCAAGTAGAAATCCTTTAATTTGACAAATATTTTTCCACTCATCTAATAAATAGTTATTGAATTTTCAAGGATTGATAGCAAAAATGTTAACCGAAAATATGTGAAAAGTCTAATTTTGATATTTAATTATAGGGATAATAAATAACAAACAAAAAATCAAATGAATTATCGGATTTCACAAAATTATTGATTATCTTTCTGTTTAAAAATTTTCATTCATTGAAATACATTTGAATGAACTCTAAATCTCATTGTAATTATCTATCATTTAATATAATTTTGGAGTAAATTTGTATTTTAACGCTAATTAACAAAATGATAATCATTTAGAAAATTATTTCATTTTTATTCAATGTTTTGTTATTTTGTTGAAAAGTTTGAGTTAATAGAAAAGTGAAAAGATATTAAATAATTACTATAAGACTAATATTGCAATCATTAGTTCAAATTAATTTTGAATTGAATTGCATTTTTTAACGCAAACTCGCGATTAATGTCATCTGTTTTGATAATTTACTCTCAATTAAAGAAATGTGTTTCTTATTATAGTTGTTATCATTGAATGAATTAATATATTTCTCTTTCATAACACTAAATATAAATCAAATGAATGTTTTGCTCTGAAAGTGATTTTCAACATAAGTTTTCGCGCATTTGTCTGACAATCAAAATATAATAATAAAAACAGGAATTTATTTATTCGAGGCATTAATTCAAAGAGTATTTTGCTTTTGAAATTCCTTTGAGACACTGTTTTAAAAGTTGAAAGAACTAATCAATAAAAAACTTATTAAGAGTATATTCATAATAATTATATGTGCAGTGAAAATGTTGGATAATTTTTGGGCACTTTTTTGCCACAAATGTTGAGTTCGACAAAGAGGTGTCTCTGGTTATGAATCGTAAAGTTATATAAGAGTTATTAGATTTGGTTTGTGTTCAATCGATTTGTAGAGCACATGCGAACTGTGCCAACTGTGCTCCAAACTCTCGTATAATGCCTGTGCTGCCATACGAAGCGATGCCGATGCCGTTGGTGCTGCTCCACTATAACTCTGGTGCTGTTTCTCTGTCTGTGTGCTCTACAATAGGAACAGTAGATTCATATCATGGCTTCTAGAGTAAAGAGTGGAGATGCTGTCGACACAGCCGTCGTTTCTCTAGTATTGAAGCCAACTATCAGTTAACTGTTTGTGACTCTAGTTTTACGTCAACTTTTATTGTCAACTGTTTTAAGTTTTTTGTTTAAGTCTTTAATGTTTTTAAATAAATTTGTAAATAATTCGCTTTGAAGTATCCGAATGTGTATTATTGGCATACAATTAGGAAATGTAGTGATAGCCTCCAAAGTGAACTTTCTCTTAGAATTGGTTTGGAATGTAGTGCTGTGCTGTCGCCCATTATTATGAAGACAATGGTTAAGTGCGAGTCATGGAAATCAACGATTATTTTAATTGCCATCTCTTTCATTGTGAATACCGATAGTGAATCTGTTGAAGCACATGGTATTGCACTCTTTCATTCTCTTTCTCATTTAATTTTTCGATATCACTCTCTGTTCTACCCATTGATATAATTGTCTTTTGCATTGACTGGCATTCAGTGCACTGGCATTGAATGCAATTGATTTGCCACTCAAATCGATAACACATATTTGAATCACAATTAGATTTGAATTCGTAATGAATTTTTTGTTCATTTCTTTTCTCAATTCAATTACTTTTTAACGCTATTGTAATGCAATTCATTGAATGGCATACAAAGTGAGTGATAGCTCTCCTTTAAACCCCATTTGTATTTTAAGGACCAGTCACTAGTCAGTGATAATCCCTTAAGGCTTCACAAAATGAGCTCAATTTTCATGAAAAGAGATCTAAAGAGCAAATCAACAGTGCTTTGGATGAAATTAATTCATCGCTGACTCTAAGCACAACTCGTTTCATGTTTTTGATGGATCAGAATATTCTGAATTCCAAACACTCTTTTTGTTGCCTCCAATTGAATGTTTGAAAAATATTTCTCACATAACAACACACTTACAATAAAACACAACATTACAGACAAAATATGTTTGTTATTGTCTTCAATAGCTTTAGTGCATCCAAATTACCACCGATGATAAATTGGTAAATACTCTGCCAAGAATAAATTAAAGGCCATTAGAGGCAAATAACCTTTTCATAGAAGAGCACCGACACACCATTTCCACTCTTTAACTATTCTCTGGAGGAAAATAATAAAACATTTTTCAATTGAGTCATAAAATTATTAAAATTTTACTCTTTTTCTTATTAAATGCCTTCAAAAATGAATTACTTTTTAATTTCGATGAAAAATATATTTCCATAAAAATTGTTGAATTCATTAACAAAATAATAAACATTACTTTTAGTGCAAAAGTCTGTGTAAAACATAATAACATTTTTAAAGAGCAGTTTTATTGACTAAACGACTGAACAATTAATGATTTTTGTTGGCAAGGATAATTTGTCTAATGGAACATGTATCAATTTTAATTACGTGTGGCAATCATTTTTAGTATAAGTGGTATTCCTATCGTTCTTTTAATACTCTTGGCAAAAGTTTAAAGTTAAAAGATATCATTTGGGAAATGTTTTTGTTGTGTTCGGCAATCAATCAATATTTTCAAAGAACATATTGTCGTTTTGAAGCCACACCTCTGTCTTCACTCTGTCTTTCGCTCTGTCTTTTACTCACTCTTTTTCATACACTACTCCTTTTGAAGTCCAATATTTTAAATTATTTGAAAGACTTTTCCACTTATTATTATAGCCTTTGAGTCCAATATAAAGATTTTGCTTCAATTATATTATTACTATATTTCCTGTAACGAAGTGATTACAGGAAGGATTGGATGAGCCAGCAATCAGCAGCCGTTGCTCTTTGCCTCGAATGAGTGACTATGGCTTCGGGCAAACCAATCAAATTTAGTGACTCGTCTCAAATGTTTTGATCAGAAATTAAGCAAAAGTTTGTTTAAATATAACATTGAATGCAATCGAAATAGATTTGGGTTTCGAATTGTTTTCATAATAATTCTTCTGCCGATTCTGTTGAGTAGTTTACTTGTATTTGCCATCTCTTGTGTTTCCGACAAAATTTATTGCAATTTGATTGAGTTATACAATACCAGTGAGAATTACGACCATAGAAGCCATTGAAGATGAATTGATCATAAAATATACGAAGAAAAACATCAAATCAATTATTGAATACAAGATTAAAACCTATTGAAGCCATCTTTGAGTCCATCAATGATTTTATTAATAAACTTATCTTTCAAGTAATTTCTTTTTCTCTGTGGAATTTCAGAATTTAGAAACTAACTTAGCTTGGCAATCATCTTTTAGATTATATTTTTGAGTTTTCTATATTTCAACTCAAATTACAATTTGATGAAAATTGTCTGCAAATTGCAATGAATTGTGTCGAAAGACTTTTAGAATTTGATGTCTGATTGACTGCAAATGACTGACAAAAA
This sequence comes from Edwardzetes edwardsi, assembly GCA_034693445.1. Taxonomy (NCBI): domain Eukaryota; kingdom Metazoa; phylum Arthropoda; class Arachnida; order Sarcoptiformes; family Ceratozetidae; genus Edwardzetes; species Edwardzetes edwardsi. The sequence continues at coordinate 22,361 of JAQFXL010000106.1, read as the reverse complement.
CAATGAAAGCATTGTATTCTCAATCTTCAGGAGATCTCTAAATATTTTGTTTGCATTTAATCCAATATATAGACAATAAAATGACATTTTGTTAATTGAATTGATATTTAATTTTGTTGAGTACATCACAATTACAGTTGAAATTCTGTCTTTCCATCGGACAGACGATAGACAGACAAAAGTAAAATAATAGAATAAATGTATATCTAATTTGGTTAAGAATACATCTTGTATACAATTGCAGGGTGATTGTATACAAGATGTAAAGAAGTCTATTTTTAGCTCAAATAATAGAGAGGCTAGAGAAGCAAGTAAGATTTTTCAATTTTTTTCAACAAAAGAACAAAAATCATTGTCTGTTAAGAAATATAAAATGTACTTGGCAATAAATTTCAATTTATTTCATGTGACGACCATTTTGATAGTTGAAGAAAAGAAAATACAAAAATAATAATAACAGAAGTAATAAGAAATTCTTTAGAAAATATCTAATCAATAGTAACACAACTCTAGACTTCTTTCGACAAAAAAATGATATACTTTTCGTATATGAGGCCCAAAATTGAGATCTACTTCGAGAAGAGGCACAGAATAAGTTGAAGAGTCTGTAAAAAATAACATTTATTTGATTGCATAAATTTCAAGTATTGTTTGATTTTACTATCAGACATTGCAATAGCCCTGAGCTTTTTCCGATCACAAGCATCTTCCTCTGCTTAGTACATAGTCTGTGCCGTTCGATAGCTTTATCGAAGCGATGCACAATTGCACTGTAGAGGCTCATCATAGAAAAGGCTGAGCCTTCTATTAATTCTAGTGCTCGACTCAAAACCGCCAATAATTGCTAAACTTAAGTCCAGTTCAGGTCAAGAGAGTCCTCTCATTTGTTGCAAAAATAGAAATATTGAGACCAAAATCTTTTGGCAAACTTTACAAAAATCTTCTTCTGATATATCATTAATGCGATCCTTATTCTGATATTCTATAGACTATTCACCACTGCACAGAATATATGCTGTGCTGTAAGTCTAGTCCTTAAATTGTTAGTTTAAATGCAAGAAAATCTATTAAAGTATTTCTCTTCTCTTCTTTTTCTTCACTACTCAGAGGAAAAATTTAAGGCAAAGAAATTGTATGCGATTTAAGTTAGAGTTAGATTTTTTGGCACATTTAGCTATTTATTAGGAAAGCCTTCAGAGCTGTCTGTGCTCTCGTTGTTGTTCACAACACACTGGCATCAAATCTCGTCATAGGATTCTCTCCTAGCAATCGATTCCTCTCTTCTAATCGATTCCCGATTTTTTAATTAAAAAATCTTGTCTTAAATATTCAATGGGAAGCTTTATATTGCGCAACAAATACATTGCCTTTTTTGCTGGTTTATTTGGGAAAAATCATTTAAATTCAAATATCATATCATTTATCTCGACTCAAATATCTAAAGATATAAATAATAATATTTTGCATTAATCGGCAAATTTATGCAAAAAACTAAAAGCACTCAATCTTTAGATGAAATGATGAGAAACTCTTTTAAATGCAAATAAAAATAAGTTTTTCCTCAATTACCTGACACTTGAAAATGCAATTCAAATGAGTGATACTCTAAATAATATATAATATTCTGATCTCATGTTTACAATAAGCAAAACATATTATCTAAATTGAGTTTGGCATTTATCTTGGTTAGTTATAAACGAGAAAATATATTAAATAAAATATTTCCTTAAACTTATAAACTCATCTTAAATAAATGTCTTGTGACGTAAATGGAATTCCTACTAATATTTCGAGTAAAATTCCCATGTTCACTCTAATGGAACGCTTGATTTATTTTCAAAGATTCTTTTTTGATTTCATACAACGAGAAATTTATTTACAATTTTATTCTTGTAAACAGTGTTCTCTTGAAATAGAAGAGAATGAAAAATGTGGTCCACTTTTCGATGGTATTCCCAAAGAAAATAATTAAATTAGTCTAAAATAGAGAGAAATGTTTCCGAAGTTTTGATTTTAATTTTTTTCATTTATTTATAGTTATTGTAAATAAATTGTGAGTTAAGAGAACTCCAATGAAATAGACTTTACTTTATATTTCAGTTTGATTTTAGTATTTCTTCTTCATTTCGAACCAAAAGTGGGTCTCAGAGAACATTCGTGTTAGTCGTGAGCTCTTATGTAAGACTGTCTGTGCCTAACGTGGGAATTGTGCTGATGGAAGCCTCCAAATGCTATAGCAATGTGCTCTACACTAAGTCTTGTGCCTCAACTTTACTCTCCATCATATCATACCGTTTGGTGCGATCGCTATATTCAAAGAAAATGGCATTCAATGGCATTCCCATTGCCTTTTTTGAGATCAATACCGCCTATTCCTTCCAAAAAGACTATTTCATCGCTATCTTAGCGCCGAGTACTTCCAAGACTCGATTTAAGCAGTTTTAATGATAGAAATGCAACAAAAAAGCACTTTCCCAGTCATTGTTGGATCTGACTCTCCCCTCACATCACAAATGTTTTGCTTGCATTGCATTTATAATCAATTTGTCGATTAATATCACAATTACAGTGCTTTAACTCGTCATTCACTAATCCATTGCTATTTTGAGTGATTGCTTTACAGACTATTCGTTTGTCTCTTATTCAGAGTCTAATCATTTATTGGGCTATAAATAAAACTTTGTATTTATATCATATCGTAAAAGTCTTATCACTAAATGATGTTTGAAAAGTACTCCAAGTGCTCAAAAGTACTTCACCATGTCAATTTAACTAGAATTAATCATTTATGTTAGTATTCCTTTGAATTTACTGAAAATCTCCGAAAATAATGTGTATTTTGAGTCAATGAATAGTTTTTGTGTTAATTTTGTGGTTTATTTTATTTATATTCATCGCAAGTCTTTTCTCGCAATTGTTTACTCTAACATTCAAACGAAGAGGCGGATAATTTTTCGCCACAACAAAGCTCTCTCTCTCTCTCTCTCTCTCTCTCTCTCTCTCTCTCTCTCTCTCTCTCTCTCTCCTGCTTTTTTCAATTTTCTGGGAACTATTGAAAGTATAGCCCAAACCGAACACAATATACGATATTTTCTATACGTTTACAACATTTAAAGAGTTAAAAAATCTTTAGTCGTGGCACAGATTTTTGAAAGATTGGTTCCCTTTTTGTGCTATTCTTTTTTTAAACTGGTTATGATGATGACGGCGAAGATGATGATGATGGCTGTGCTCTGGCTATGATGGCTATGATGTGATGATACTTCTATTGAATAGATAAAAAAGAGGCACTAAAGCATCGCATAATAGTCACTAAACATCAGCCATCACTAGTCACTAGTTTTAGAGCTAAGTTGCATATTATGGCAAAACTATGATAAAGAGCACACACATACACACACACACACTGCCGAGAGTACATTGTGTGCAATAGTGAGCCGAACGCACGTCACTGAACCCAAACTGAGTTTGTTTTTGTTTCTATAGTGAATCAGAAACTCTCTCTTCTCTCTCCCGAACTACTCGTAACTCAATTCTATCTTCTATGCAAACATTGGGTCCAAAAATCTAAGACTAACTTTGCTTTCACTTTGATTTTCTTTCCTTTACTTTCATTTCTTTTCCGCCGTTTGCTGTCCAGTAATGCACTGAAACTTATATAAGTTTTTTATCAGTTTTAACGACAAAACTAAATAACAATCGCTATAAACAGTGACAATACAATTGAAATTAAGATCAAGCAGAACAGAGTTTTCAATCAAACATTTCACAGTTTACGGTCAACTGATTCACTCAAATAGAGTCGTCCCTCAAAGTTGACAAATGAACCGAACAATTATTTTTGCTTTTCTGCAATATTATAGCCAATCATCTGATTTTGCCTTACATTCAATCGATTAGATTATTTGCACTCAAAGACAAATTGTATTAAATATTTCCTTTTATTTCTGTTTAAATTAATACAACTAACCTTCAAATTGTCTTCAATTCATTACATAATTTTACTTTAATTTTTATCCTGATCAATTAAGTTGAATTTGCATTTGAAGTGAAAAAAGCGATTAAACGAGAGATTTCTTGCTATTCACACATTATTTTTTATGAATTCTGTTTTTCTAAGAAGTATTTGAATACATTTCCTCGCATTTTGTTTTTGATATTCAAAGAATTTTCTTTAGTAAAGATCTTCAGTCAAAACAAGTCAGGCATTTACCCAGAACCGAGTTTTTATTTCATCCTAAACTTCTAAATAAATAGCTGGTTGCAATAGATTTTGCTTCAGGTACATAAAAACCTAGATATCGATTCAGAAAATGAGATATCACTAGAACTAGCATTAAGCAACCTTGTACACCTCTGTATGCAAATACATATTCCAAATCTTGGAGTTTCTCTTCTTTAAGATTGAGTTCAAGGCTTTGTAATTTATTACTTTGCTGAAATTACTGATTAAGCACAGAAAATTTATGTTTGATGCTCAATATTTCTGATTTGAAATGATTTTGCTAATTGATGTCTATTTGAGAATAAGCCTTACTCATATAACTGCTATTTGATCCCTTCCCACACGTTTTCCTTGCAATCCTTGATTTTAATTGCATTTACTTTTATTTTTTCAAACAAACGATTTATTGAATGAACAAAAATTAATTAAAGTTTTATTTTTGGTCTTATATGAGATAACGATTTAATACAAAATCTTTATTTAATCCATTGTTTAACACTTCCTTTAAAATAAGTTATTAAGGCTATAAGTGATAAACAAAGAGAAGAGCGAAGAAATTCATTAAAAACTGTGATTAAAATTTTAAAATGAGAATTAATTGAAAGCTAAAGTGAATGTCGCCGTCGAAAGATTTATTGACAAAATTTGCATGATAATTATTCAAGAATATATCACAAGCTGTTCATATTAAGTGATTCTTTGAAGAGCACATTGGGCTCAGAATCAAATGGGTTTTTGTTGTCTGTCTTTGCGAAGAATCCAATACTTATGTGTTATTCACAATAACATACTCTGAGAGCTCTGAGACAATGAAGTTGTTTAGAAGACCGTAAATGTTTTAAACACTTCTTCATTTCAAGACGACTAGACATCTGTATTCTCTCTCTCTCTCTCTCTCTCTCTCTCTCTCTCTCTCTCTCTCTCTCTCTCTCTCTCTCTCGCTCAAGATAAATGATTAGAAGAAAAAGATGAGTATTTGGAAATTCATTGTAAATACTCGAGTTTGTATGAGTTGTATAAATGAAATGACATTGCTATCAATTGTTTTTGATTTGCAATATTTGAAACTAAATGTCAAGAATATAATAACAAGCATTACATAAATTGATGTCTGACTCGAAAAGTGAATCGAAAAGAATTTCAATTAATCAAAAAGTAGCGCAAAAACGACAGAATATTGCTTATGAGTGAATGCAAGCGATTATTCACAATAATTATGGCTTTCATTTTGATTCTTCTGATTCGATAACTTCCTCCGCATTTGCGTTAATATTCTTCTGATTTATTCTCCAATATTCTGGTCCAACCGCTTATCTTATGAGCGAAAGTGATATTTACATAAGAATTTTGGTTATTTATATTTGTAACCAAATGGCCAATAGTTGCATACATGGACATAGTTGCACAGACATATCCATAGCCCACCTTAGTCTCGATGCTAAGTATTAGTCAATTCAATGGAAAAACTCTTTTCTTCTTTTTCTCGTCTAAACTCTTTAATCTCATTCTTTCTTCTGAGCGATACTTTCGCTTCTGTTGTGAATTAATGAGAAGATTAATTCCAAAAATACTTCTCCTCTTATATGCTCTTATAGACTGTTATAGACTGTTATATGTAAAAGTATTAACTCAACTAATTTAGACTTAATTCTCACACATTTGAATCACTGCTTCTCTTTTTGTATATAAATTGCATTCAATTAATGTGAATATTTTAGTAGTCTTTCCATAATGTTTTCCAAACTATTCATTGCATTTATTCTTGTTTTCAGCTGAAAATAACATTTTTTCTTATTGTGAACACAGAATCAAAAAAAGCCTTTTATTAGAGAAAATTGATTTTCAATCAAAAAAGATTTATTTATAGAAAAATTAATAATTAATTTATTAATTATCAATAATAAAGAGTAATGTAATTAAATGTTTGAATCGCTTATAGATATCATAAATATATTTATTTGCGTTTACTATAAATACAGTACAAATGGGAGACTTTATTCACAAATATTTTATTTGATTGCAATTCACTGCAAAAGCCTAACGAGTGCTGAGCACTACTAAAAACAGTGATCCTTTCCGATCACTGTTGGATTCATAGAGAAAACATTGGCATCACTTCTCTTACAAACATTGATATCACGCTAGAGATCCGCAATTTTCGGTCAGTTAACTAATCTAGCAATCGATATAAATCATTAGGATTTTGCCCACTATTTCAGCAGTAATTCAATCCATTAATTACAATAAAATCCTATATTTTAATTACTAGTAATTAAAAAGTTTTATTAACTAATTCACGATTAAAAATTCATATAATATAATCCAGTTTATTCTGTTTAAGAATTATAATTGTCTTATTTTAACTCATCTATTGTATCCAGCAAAATTAATTCTCAATCAAAACGTTTTATTGAAAAATAAAGCGTAAAGAGAGCTCTGATTTCTCCATAATTTTTCTAAAAGATCTGAAAAGTCTTTTATCTGTGAATTTTATTGACTGAGATGATCAAGATCATCACAATCACATTCCATTGTATTGGAAATGTCATCTCTATTCCAATGCCTTATTCACTCAAAAGCACATTAAATGAATTGTATGACTTCTAAGGATCTAAGAGATATACCCCCCACTGATCATCTCTGGTCATGATATTGACAGTTTTGGACATATCTGTGTGCTGTTTGTGTAGTGCATGTGTGGCCCACTCTGTGTGTGTGCATCACTAATGATATGACCTTTTGTCTCATTGTCTGTTCATTTATCGTTCAATTAGCCGCTGAAGTCGATTCCGTTAGAGATGATTTCGCTGATGATATCAGACCAAGTGGTGAGTGGACTCCACACTAATACAACACACAAAATAAGCCATCATTTAGATATTGCACAGCCTCTTTATTCGTTGCTCTTTACAGATGAATACTATTTTTTATATAACATCCCATTCCTAGTGTTAGAATCAAATTTCACAACTGAATGACATTTTCATTTATCATTCACTCATAACATACGAAAACGATTCCTCGCCCTTTCCCTTCATCCTCTCTCTCTCTCTCTCTCTCTCTCTCTCTCTCTCTCTCTCTCTCTCTCTCTCTCTCCCTCTCTCTCTCTCTCTGCGCACAGAATCTTATGTTTTCCCTCTTTTCGTTCTCAAACTAACGATTTTTCGACTTCTTTTCAAAAACTATTGCCGTCTTTCCTCTATTTGGATCCAATTTTTTATTAAATATATTGATTATTAGAGTATTTAGAGTACGGGTCAGCAAAAAAGTCGACTTAAATGAGTCCAACATTTATAACACTTAAAATGTATTGATCGGTAAAATCGGTAATTATCAAAAGTAGGGCCTGAAAACGACCCCGAACTTAAACCAATTGAATAGGCATTAAAAGTTCAAGTTGATCTAGTCTGATTGGTTTCGAACATTCCCTTGGTAAATTACTTCCTGGTTGATTACCATTATTCAATTTTGATATTTACTGAATTATTTTTATTAAATCGGAAGCATTTGATTGATTTGATTACAATTTTCATTCCTTTTTCATACTTTCTATTCATTTGAGTAAAAACAGAAAAAATCTTTTGAGAACTGAATTTGTTTTTCTTAAAAACAAGAGAAGAAAATCGATTTTATGACCCAAAAGAAGCTGTGATTTGAATGTATTGCGAAAAAACAGTAAAACTGTTTTGAAACTAAAGAATAACTGATTGAATGAATGAATGCAAGCAATCAATGAATGCATTGTTTGAACGCAAAGAATCACTCATTCTTTCATTGAATTAACACAAAAGTCATTAAAATAACAATTATTTAAAATCAGTTTTTAGTCAAAAGAAGTCTTTGAGATAATCACTTGAAAATGCAATCAATAATAAGGTCGAAGACATCGAATTTTCGGTTATTTTATCGCTATTTGTCTGTGATTTGTGTCAAAGGTTTGGACAACACTTCAAAACTGCAGTTAATTAATAAACGTTTAATTCATTCCTCGATTATTAATTGCAATTCAAAAAAGCCAACGAAAGGTTCTTCAAATATGTCTGCAGTTCTTCACGCCGTCGATGACTTGAGAATCGAAGACCAGCCAATGCCGACAGAGCCCGGCCATAACGAATTGCTGCTCAAGACGTTGTGTGTCGGCATTTGTGGATCTGATGTCCACTATTGGAAACACGGATATATCGGAGACTTTGTACTCAAAGAACCTATTATTATGGGTCACGAGACCAGTGCTGAAGTGATTGCCGTCGGCCCCGGTGTCGATGGGTTTAAAGCGGGTGATCGGGTTTGTTGTGAACCGGCTGTTCCCTGTCGTCTGTGTGTCACATGTAAAGAGGGTCAATACAATTTGTGTCCAGAGATGATGTGCCATGCCACTCCTCCATTCAATGGCACTCTTACCCAATATTTCATACATCCGGCAGATTTTGCCTTCAAAATACCGGATAATATGCCGAATGAAGAGGGAGCTATGATTGAGCCCTTGTCGGTCGCTGTCTATGCCTGTAAGAGAGCTGGTATTACTGCTGGCGATGCCGTACTTATCACCGGTTCGGGTCCTATCGGGCTATTCCTTGCAATGTCTGCGAAGGCATTCGGAGCGCATAAAGTGGTTATTATGGACCTCAACGCCAATAGACTAAAATTAGCCAAAAGTATTGGCGTCGATAAGACTCTTCTGGTAAATAAGGAAACCGATGAAAAGGCACTCCTCAAGGAAGTGCAGGACGCCTTTGGGAGACCCATTGATATAACCGTCGAGTGTTGTGGAGCGCCTAATCTTGTCAGACTGGCCATGATAGCCACCAGACAGGGTGGGAAAGTGCTTTTGACAGGTCACGGCCCTCGCGATATGAATTTACCCATGGCCACCGCAGCTATTCGTGAAGTTACAGTTATGGGCTCTTTTCGTTATCGAAACGCCTTTCCATTAGCGATAGCATTGGTCAGCACCGGTAAAGTACAACTGAAGCCATTGATATCACATCGATTTCCTTTCGAAAAAACTTTAGAAGCGTTCAACACAGCCTTCAAAGGAGAGGGCGTTAAAGTCATCATTAAAGTCAACGATTGACCGAAAATCAGATTTAATTACAAAATGCAGTTTTGTTTTAAATGATTCATAACTTTTGAAAGTCTGAACACATTTTAGTCTAAATTTATTCGCAAATAATTATATTTTTATTCCAATTTTTATTTTCTCTTAAAACTAATGAAATCTCTATTTTAAGCCTTCATTTAATTTTATATTTTTATTCATTAAATTCATTCATTTTGAGTCTGGATAAGTGCAAAGTCTGATCAATTGAAAAGGTTATGCCATAACTTATGGGTTATTTTTGGACTTAATTTAAAGCTCTTGGTTAGGAAGAGACATATTCTAAGCCTCAGACAAACACTTTAAGCTTTTTATTGGTATTCAATATTGTTATTCGATATTTATATTCAGTTTTCAATTGAATTTAAATTGTATTTCGGTTACTATTGCATTGCATTTGTATTTGTGTTCACTTTTTTTGGATCACAACTTCACTTATATTTCGCTTTTTTATTAGACTATAGAAGACTTGCGAACAAATCATTCATATATTCAATCAATTTGTTTGCCATTCAATACATTCAATACTCTTTTCAAATGAAAATTTGAAGAATTTTCAAACTTTACTCTATTTTTGTAAAGAATATCTAGAAATGTGATGTTTTTCTGGTGTTTACTTAACCTTTCTTTTATTTGACCCAAGGATTTATCGATAAGACAGTACTATTTATTCATTTTAACTTATGGTCAAAACCCCTAAAAAGCTATCAATTATTTCTCAGAAACAATCAGAAACTCAGAATAAATTCAATCAAATAATATTCAATTTGAATGAATTCATGCAATAAATTCGTATAAAATGTAAATTAATTTTTGCGTTCAGTTGTCATCTCTCGGGACAGAGTCTATCAAAGAGAGAAATATAAAGCTTAGGCTTCAACTCACTTAAAACATCATTGAATTCACACTCACTTTCTAACCACTACTGAAAATACAAATAAATTGCAAAAATTTATTCAAAATTATCTTTGATATTATTACAGCTGAAGCCGAACGCCTGAAACGGTTGTTCCCGGAAAACGAGCGCCTTATCTCAAGTATCCCGAGTCGTTTCTTTGAGGTCATTTATCCGGTTCAGGTGCGCCACCACCAGAAGTTGGGTATATCGACTCGAGACGCCAGTGCCAATAAGGTAAGGAAAAACGTTAAATAGTTGTTGACATTTAGCTATGATTTTCTCTGTTTTTAGCGTCAATTCTGTGCCAACACTTCTGGCATTCGGGTTGACGTGAGAAACACTGCCATACCTTACCATTGAGACTGATTTTGTTAATTATTTGAATTTTGTGATTGTCTTTCAACAGACAGGCAGACACTTCCATCAAACATCTTTGCTCATCAAAGCCTTCAATTACAAGTTCCGCCTTGAACTGGAGCTCAATACGTAAGTGTGTCGGCCCTCCAAAGCCTTCCTGACTATAACATGATTTCCATAACTTTTTTTAGAGACCCATCCATTTGATTGATTGATTTGAATAGAAAAAATGTTTACTTTCCTCTGATTTTGATTTTGTTATGTGTTGTTCCCCAAAAACATGACATGACTTGACTTACATTTCTATCATAGCTTTGGCTAACATTTAATTCGATTACAAATTCTTATTCTGATCTCTATTTTTAGGCATCTTTTAGCACCAAATTTAATTCAGAAGCATTTTTTGCCCGAAGGGGCGCAGCAAATATCAACTCAGGTAATGACATGTCTCTCAATTTCTATGCATAGCATATTCAGTGCTGTTGTCTGTGTTGAACATTAAACGGACACTTTTTCTGTGCCAATGCTTTCAATTGGAAACCAATATTTCCTTTTATGTAAAGTAGTTGACGACAAAAATCTTCTCTCTCTTTGCAAAACACAAACTTTTAAATCTCATAAACTTATACTTCATTTTTATTTTCATATTTTTGTTTCTATTCTATATTTTTGTGCAAAAATACACCGTTTTTCTGTTGGTTGTAATATCATTGCTATTCCAGGAATAAGAAGCACACCATAAGAATAAGTGCACAAAATTCCTATCATCAGAACCGCATTGAATTTCAAAGAATAGAAAAATGTATTTTAATGTTATTTTTCTTAAGTTTTTTCTTTTCAAACTTAGTGTACATTCAATGCATTTCTGAAAATATATGTCGACATAAGATATGCCAAATATAAGTGCGTTTAAATTCAGTTACATTTTTGAATGCATAGAATCCTTAAACAAATTTTCTTATTCTGTGCAAAAAAAATAAAACTAAAGCCACGTTTGAGGGAAGGAAATATATCACAAATTGTGACCTCAGATCAAACTATTCATTAGTTTTACTTCGTTTCTGTCATGAAATGCATTCATTGAATTCCAAGACACAAACTTTCGCTTTCCTTAAGAGACTTTCGTCTAACTAAACGACTTGAAGTGTTTTTTTCGAGGAAATTATATTCAAAAATATTGAATAATTTGATAAACGGGTCAATCAAGTGAGTGATTGAATAGTGGCAGAGCTATAAAGAGCTGGTTAAGAGTTTCTTTCGTTTAATATCTATCGCGGATTGCAGTGTTTGTCAGTTGATATGATTTGATTAAACGTTTACAATGTGTCGACTTTAAAGTTTAATTCATGCAAATTGTGCCCAAGAATTGTTAATATTGTTAATGCGCTGCCAAATACGCAAAGCATTCACTTTTAACTGCTTTTGTTATGCAGATAGCATTACATTAAGTTTGTTGGGCACAGCTTTCGCACAGAACACTAGGAGAGCACATCCACAGCACTTGTGCCTTAACAATAACAAAACAGCACAAATAATTTTGTAACTCATCTTTCTCTTCACATAATTGAATTCAATTCTCACGTCTTTTAAAACACAGAATAGTTTTGTTTCTTACTTTTATATCTGACTATGAATTGGATAATAAAAATATTTTTATTATCTCTTTTGATGATTGAAATAGGAAATAGAGCACTGTTACTATCATGGAACAATTCGAGACCATCCCGGAGCTGTCGGCGCTTTTAGAACATGCAATGGCGTCAGGTCTGTCCTCTTAACAGTCATTTGCATGAATTCAATAATATATTTATTAAAACATTTGTTTGATTATTAACTCAATTTACAAATACTGTGTTTCCTCTCTTTATTTGAAATCCATTGAAAACATTGCTTTTCTATTATATAAAACTTTATCCGTAATTCGTCTTAAAATCATTGCATTATTCTATCGATTTTGTTTTGCACTTATTTTGCTTCGTTACTCTCTCTCTCTCTCTCTCTCTCTCTCTCTCTCTCTCTCTCTCTCTCTCTCTCTCTCTCTCTCTCATCGTCTCTTATTTTTCTTCTTTAACTGCTCTGTCATTAAAAGCCTGAGTAATAAATGTGTCGAAAAAAAGAGTTTTCACTCATTTTTATTTCATGTTTTAATCATTGTTTCTCACATTAATGTCTTTAATGAGTTATTATTATTGGCGATAGAGATATGAAAACTTCTTCGAAATGATTGTCTCCTAATATATAATCTCTGATTTTTCTCTCAATCGTATGTCTGACACCTAATTGTGTGTAATATTTCACAATTGATTTCCAGTGGTGTTATACACGTCGGAAATGAGACATTTGTGATGCACCCGTTCTATGGGGGCGACCTATCCGTAAGTGATGGCTCATTATGGCTCAAAACTGAGGTATACAGAGATTAAACACTAATTCACTTATTCTTTCTTTTGTTTGAATCAACTCTTCGTTCTTCTCTATTCTCGAATTGATCTCCACTTCCGAACACATCTCTCTTCAAATGCCATTCATTGAACTCCTGACCCGTTCGGTGCTGTGCCCTACAGAGAAGGCATCCACACGTGATCTATAGATATTTCTCAGAGAACAAACTGAAGCACACGTGCGGTAATACCCGAATGCATGAGTGGGGGTTCAAACAGTACAGGAAGAGACCACCGACGGGTGCCAACAAACTAAAACGAGACGTCCGCGCAGTCGATAAATACGTGGAATTAGCGCTGATCCTCGACCAACAAATGGTATGACAGACCGCACTACTCTCTGGCACTTCACTAAACAGACCATTAATATCGTATCAATAATAGAGATATAGAATAACAAAACACAAGACTTGTTTGAAAACAGGATTTATTTGCAATAAATTAATGTTTGTCTCTTCTGTCTGTGCCCTTATGGCTGTCCAAACAGTTCGATGCGCGCAATTTATCTCGCGCTGAAGTAGTGAACGACGCCATTCAGATAATCAATTGTGTGGACGTCTATTTCCGCCTTATAAACACTCGCGTATCGGTCGTCTATGTCGAGACCTGGGCTCACGGCAACCAAATTGATGTGAGCGACGATGTTAGACAAACCTTGCTCAATTTCATGGAATATGCATCCAGAAAGCTCTACAAAGTTGCCATGGATGCCACACACCTTCTCCTGTAAGTCACTGCTGATTATGCGATCAATTTCTTATTTTGTGAAAACACTTCCGAACTGTTTGTCATTTATTTTAACATTGAATTTAATCCCAATTTATTAAACTGAAGGCATCCCCCTTTGCCTCAGCATCCGATTCATTGCTTTCTAGCCTTTGATTTTGTTTGTGATTCGCAAACAGTCTTCCGATGAATGCCTTAACTCTTTAGATATACTATTTTAAGTCAATATTTATTTTTGGAATTTAATTAAAAACTAAAGACTTAATGTGTTGTCTCTATATCTATGTCTATATATATCTATACATTAATTTTAGAAATTAGAGGAAATTATGAATACATTTGGACTTTAATTTGCTTTTGAATACTCTATTCAAAAGTTACTCGAAATTAATTTCGACGTTAGACTAACTGCTATTCAGAATAAATTAGTTAATTTTCTTTGATTTAAACCATTTTTCATCACTAATGAGCCAATTGTTTCTGTTTTTAGTTCATTTTTACCACTTTTTTTGCTGTGAATTCTTTGCTCAAAATATTGGATTTTTTCCTTTTATGTCGTGTCTAACAAAATATTGATCCAAAAAATTATCTAAAAATAATTTTCTCAAAGATTTTCTTCAATGGTTGAGACTTTTCCGAAGCACTCAATAACTTTACAAAACTGTTTTTTATTTTTCATCCAATCATATAAATCATTATAATTTGATTTTCAATATTTATTTCAATTCAAGCGTAAAATATTCGCTGAATTTTAATAAATATATCACAAGTTTATCACATTCTGTCCGACGAATCGCAAAGAATTTCTGTGAAAACATTTTGCGAACAAATCATAATTTGAATAATAGTCTAATTGAAAGGTTTTGCTGAATAAATGCTCTCAGAAGACATCAAAATCAATAAAACATTTTCTGAGCTCATCCTTCCAATGACCTTATTTTAAAAATAAATTGTAATAAGTTCTCACATCCCTGCCTATGGCCATCCCTGATTTTAGCCATTCTTTTTAGAGTATTTGACAAATTAAGGAATGAATATTTAAAATTAGACGACAGGACTCTTTCAATACTTATTTATCTTACATTTGGAAGAGGGATAAAAAATCAATTTCTTCTCTAAATTAATATAGCTAACCTAGAATAAGACGTCTCTCCCTCTTTCAAAAATTCATTGCATTACACACTGTTTTCATTACTATTGAGTTATTATTGTGCCCGGAGCTAGAAATGAGATACAAAAGCAAAATACATTCAATTAATCAACTTATGTATTGTTCTATAAGTCTCTCTTTCTTTCTTTCTTTTACCCTCTCTATCCTTCACTCCATTCCTTTCCAATGCTCTCTGAGTTTCTGTATTTCTTAAAAGAAAAGACGAATATTAAAAGATGTCAAAGAATTGTTGCCTTACTTACATTAAATTACATTGCATTACATTATCTTAAGTTATAATAAAGTTTAAATGCAATCCTGAAAATGAAATGTAATTTTTTGTCTTCAACGCCAACGCGTTTTCATTAAGCTTTGTATTAAAGCTGAAGATTAATCTATAAATTTCAGAGACAGTTAACGAAAACAATTTATTTATATAAGAATTTCAAACGTAATGCTTAGTATTTTGTCGACTCTATAAGTAGTCATACCTTCAGTTTTGTATCGCAAATATTGTTTTTGTTTTGAATGAAAAGATTTTGTGAAACGTAATCCTAAAGGTTCTGAGGAATTGCCATTCAATAGGAAAAGTGATTTCATTGCTTTACCCCTGAGTTCAATACAAATGTTATTTATAAAAACTTTTAAGTTTGCATTTATGGCAGACTTCAAATGCAATCTTATAAACATTTAATCATTTTCTGAATCGACTAAACATTGCATTGCATTTGATTCGAGTTTTCTTTTTTCAATTACCTTTAACTCAGAAAACATATGAGTTGTTCCCCAGGAAATTCCAAACCATTTTTCAAACTCAATGATAGTCTGTTCAGTGATATTCCTCTTCAGCCCTCATCTTATATCAAAATTCATTCATCTATTCATAAAACACTTTATTATTGCAAAAAATCCATTTAAATTGAATGCAATGTAAATATCTATAGATTTATGTCTTAATTATAAATATTGATTGAATGCAATTGGTTTTGACAGAGGGAAGCCATTTCGCGGTGGGGAAGTAGGTATGGCTGTTCCTGATAGCATTTGCACTGCCAAAGCCGTAGGTGTTAGTCAAGACTCGAACATATATGAGCCTCATTTGGTGGCGGCCACCGTCACTCATATGTTGGGCCATAACATTGGTATGGGTCACGACGAAGACTCCAAAGATGACAACAGTATGTCTTTATAAGTCTTTTGCATAGAATTGTGTCATTCAAACCACAAACACGTATTGTCTGACAGACCACTGCAAGTGCAACGACTGGTGGGGTTGTATTATGGCTAAGAACATACTGGGAGAGGACCGGATACAGCCCTATCACTTCTCTCAGTGCAGTTTAGATGACTATAACAATGCCCTACAGATCGGTCACGGAATCTGTCTGTTCAATAAACCGAACCAATTGGAGGACTTCCGTTCGTGCGGGAATGGTGTCATTGAAGAGGATGAAGATTGTGATTGTGGTAGTTTTCAAGAGTGTATGGAAAGGGATCCATGTTGTGATCCTATTACATGCAAGCTTAGACAGGAGGCTGAGTGTTCTACTGGTCCCTGTTGTGTCAATTGCAAGGTATGATTCACTCAATAGTTCTCACATTAATTGCGTTAAGAAATCAATTAAAAGTTGTCTTTCTTTGCGTTGAATAAACAAAATTTATTATTCTTTGTCTGCATTTCTATTGCACTCAACACTAATGCTGTTCAATGGTTTGTCTGATCCAACAGTTGAAGCCATTGGGTCACGTCTGCAGGATTTCCAACGATGAGTGCGATTTGCCTGAAGTGTGTGATGGCAAGAGTGGAAAAGTAAGAAAAAGCAAACTAATAAGTTTGAGCCCATCTCTTATCGATTGCTGCCATTCCTATCATTCCTCTATTCATTCATTTAGTGCCCGACAGATATCTATAAGAAAAACGGAAACATTTGTAAGAATGGGAAGGGATTCTGTTTTCACGGCGAATGTCCGACACTAGACAACCAGTGCTCAGTCATTTGGGGCAAGAATTCGCGCGCCTCTGAACTGCTCTGTTTTCAAGACTTCAACACTCAGGGCAATAAGAAAGGCAATTGTGGAAAAGACAGTAATGGCAACCATCTGAAGTGCGCCCGAGAGTGAGTAATCACACTTTTGATTAATTATCTGCACAACCACTCCATTCTTATTAATGTTCTGTTTATTTATTCTGTGCACATAACCGGTGCCACTATTACTCTTAAACTCACTCTATCTTCTCATTGATTTGTAGGAATCTGATGTGCGGTACACTCCAGTGCCAGTTCGGACACGACCAACCCTTCACCAAAGGCATGGAGAAAGAGTTCACCCGCACAATGATGTATACGGGAGGCGTGGAATTTGAGTGCAAAGTGGCCAGAGGTTCGATTCGGGTCGACATCGCAGATATGGGTCTTATACAGGACGGCACTAAGTGTTCTGAAAATAAAGTGGGTTTTTGACGACTAAATCGTTAAATAAAAATACTTTTATTCGAGAATTCACTGCAAAAAAGCTTTTGAAATGTTTGGCACAAAAAGAAGTGCCAGAAATGGAAGACATAAGACATCAACACATCTGCTCTTTTGATGTCTTGAATGCGAAACTAATGCGCTTTTAAAATATTTTTGCCTTTCCTTTGCGTTTGGCCTCTCTTTGCACTGTTTTCTGACTCTTCTCTGACTGTTGTTCTCATTGCTGTTGTCTTGAGTTCACTCTTCACTTATCTCTTAACTGATCTCTCGTTTTCAGATATGTGTGAATCAAACGTGTATTAGTATTGACTTATACATTGAACCGGGCGATTGTCCGACCAATAATGTCGCGCTCACGTGTTCAGGACATGGCGTAAGTCTACATTATTTTCTTATTTAGTCAGTAAGACGCTGGACATCACTCCCACTGATGTTTGATTACAATATTTACTCAAACCAATGTCTAAATTGCATTGCATTAGCGAGAGCTCAGAATAAAAGCCTCATCCTTACTAATCAATCGATTGGGCCCATCGTTTAGGTCTGCTCTAACGTCAATTCATGCGCCTGTGATAACGGATGGATGGGCATTGACTGTAGTGAACAGACTGACCTTATCACTACGCCTGAGCCCGATGTCAATTTACAACCCGCTACCCCCAAGCCTCAAACACCTCAACAATCGCCCGAAAAAAATCTAACTGTTCTTATAAAGGAAACTACAATTCTTAGAGATTATGGTTAGTTCTCAACCCTATTCTCAAACATTAACACAATTTTTAATTGATTTCAATTGTCTATCGATTGACAGATAATAAGAAAAAGTCTTTAAGTGCCGCTCATTTGGTTATGATTTTAGTTTCAATAGTTGGCGGAGTTTTTATATTTTTCGCACTGTTGGCCATGTGCTACCGGTATGTCCTTCTATTAACCTTCAATTTATCCTATCTCATTTTCAAATGAACTTCTCATTTCACCAAAAAATAAAAGTTTATACTTTTGACAATAATTTAATAATAGGATTGAAAAGGATTTTTCAAAGTGTCGAGTCATACGACTCATACATATTCTCAAACGTTTAATATTATTATTCATTCATTAAATTAATATAATTTAATTTCATGGATAAGATTTGGCTTTTTTGAGATAATGTAATGAATGACTGACACTAACAAAGAAATCGTTTGACACATATATTAGAAATGTCTGACACTTTGAAAATCAAATTTATCTCAAATATGGTATAAAATCTCATATTATTTCAGTTCAAAACACCGATAAATATATGATTTGAAGCGCAGAATATCTTCAAATAGATGTGATTTCTGCTAAACTTAACCATTAATTTTGAAATCCAGACGAGTATTCATTGGAAGAAAACAGTATTTTACTATTCCTGTGCTCTGCACTTACCGTATATTTTTGGACTCAAATTAAAAGCCTATTATTTATCTTTCGTTTTTACGAATCGATATTTTTTTTTGTATTTTTCGTCGGATTTTTCACTGAATCGCATGAAAAGCACAAAAATCTGGGTTTTCCTTTCGTTTAGTCTCTCCCTTCGCCAATGTTTATGACCTGGAATTGCTTTTGGAAACACATTTAGAATAAATGATTCAATTGATACGAATTCTTACTTCTTATGCCTCACTTATTTAGAATGCAATTCAATCAGTACTAGCAATAGTTTTTTGTCACTTCTATCCCATCATATATTCCTAACACTAATTCATGTTTTCATTACAAATAAAAAACAACGAAATTGTCTCAAAATCTATTACATTAGCGTTAAATTGTTGTATACTTTGATCCAAACAAATACAATACAAGTCTTGGTATAAACAGCTCTTCAAAATTAGAGCTCAAAATCAAACTCTTTGTGAGAATGAAATACAATTGAATTTTCACCACTTTTATTGTCAATAGAGAAAACATTTGACGCTTTTATTATCATTTTTGTATACTTTTGTCCAAATTGGGAAATATAAAGTGATTCCGATTAAGAATAGAGTGATTGGTCCAAAAAACTTTCAATTAGTTCATTTCGATTTCGTGTGAGTGAACACCGATTCCGAACAGCATATCATTAGATTCACAATAAAAGTCTTTCAATTAAACCTATCATTTGGATAATGGCTTTATATTCTTCTTCTTCACTCTATGATAATCGACAACAATTAACTCCATTTTGTTTTCTCTCTCATTGTCTTTAAGCCATTGAATTGCGATTACAAACAAATTCTTTGAATTTAACAATAGTTTCAGATCTGAACAATCCATTAAATTTTTAATTACTTGAAACTTTCGATTCAATCCTGGTTATTTCTTGTTAAATGAGATTTAATAAATTATTTGCTTGATATTTATATTGAATTGTCAATGATTAACATTTGACTGTTTTGTGGACAATAGGCGGCGGAGTCTTAGGCCTCAAAAGTCAGAGAGACATCAAATGAAGAAACAGTTGAATAGAAAGTTTTCGGGCACTACCAATGAAAACGATCCCTTCAATGAGAACGTGTCCCGAATTATAACATTTGGAAGTATGCCTTCATATAGAGAGGATAAGATGCAAGAAATGAAAAGACAAAAGGATAGCCTACGGAAAGACTCGCAATCAGAGTTAGAAGCGCACAATAGACACGACGAGACCTCTCAGTTCATAGAGTTATCGCCAAACAATTTATCCAAAATGTCTCATCACATCGCACCTGAAAAAGGTATACTAAAACACATGGCTGCCATGGCAGCAGCAGCACAGGCAGCTGGACAGATTGACTCAAATCATCTAAAAGACAGATGGAGTGATATGACTCAATCGGATAACCAGGAAAGTCATTCCGATAACAACCGAAACAGCGATGGCTTCAGTGATATCGAAAGACTTAAATGTCTCAATGGATATAATGACGAAATATTAGAAGCACTCCAGTCTTCGAGCCGTCACCAGTCCATGGATTTGGGTCGACCCAGTCCTCCGTCAGATGCAGCAAAAAAGGCGTTCTTAGACTCTATTCCAGAATATGGAGGTATTCATGAATTGAGATTCAGATCAATACTCCACTCCATTACTGATTCAATGTTTGTTGAATTAGAAGTGCTATAAATAGAAAGTATTATAGAATAGAGAAATAGCCGTCACTTTACTCTCACTTTACTCTACAATACAGTAATCTTTGATTCGTTTATATCTCAAACTTTTTTCTCATTTATTTAATGCTTTGATTTCAATACTCAGATAAAAACAATTCCGACTTTCGATTGATTCAAATACTTATTCTGTTCTCTATTTTGCATTAGGTTTGAGTCATTTGAAAGACTCGTCTCAAGTAAGCAATTCAGATGAAGATTCTGTGCCTCCTGTCGGTCCCATTCGGATTAGGAATCTGGAAGACCTTTTGAGACAATTAGAAAAACAATCGCTTCAATCGACTGGTTTATCGCCTTCCGGGTCAGAGGATATACGGCTGAGCGAACCCGAGTCAGACAGACATCTGTATAGCAGTAGTGGAAGTCGAGGCCATCTGCCGACTGCTCACCACACATACCACACTTCTTCTGCAGCTATCAGTGCACTGGAGACTCATTTAGTAGAACAAGACCTGGCGTATCTGTTGGGTCGACACCGACAGTCCGACCGTCACATTGGTATTCCTCCGCCTCCTCCTCCGCCACAACAATCATCGACTTCGAGGTTCAGTCATTGACATCCAGTGATAGCTAGAGTTATATTTGTATACTGAGTCCTATTGTCCTGTGTTCAGGAGCGCCATACCGATTGGCACATCCAGTTTGTGTCCGTTCGCCCAAAAGATTATCGATTTGCAGCCGCCGTCGCCGTCGACGACAACATCGACTACAACGTCGACAGTTCACGACAATAATCGCGATGAAAACGATAGTAATTTGGACACAGACCTGAGCGGCGACGCAGCCTTTTATGGTACGGGCTTTGCCGGTCCTATGCTCAGGAGTGCGAGTGAAGAGGCACTTCCCGTAAGCCTCTCCTGTGATTTTACAGTTAGCGGAATAATGAAATTAGGCTCTGAGTCCTACAATGGACTCAATTCTAATCAAGTGTTTAATACATCTGTAGTGCTTCCGACACATTGCGCAGAGCAGACAGTCATTGCCGGCACAACTACTGCCACAACAATTGCCACAACAATTGCCACAACAACTGCCGGCCCATCAGATCCAATACCTTCGACGTCTGCAGATCCAAATGCAGAGTCAGGCGCTGCCGCCTCAGCTCCAGACGGCAAACAACTACTGCACTCTCCCCCGTCATTGGATAGAAAGAGTTCAAAGACAATATCGCGGTTTACCGTAACCCTAGTCTCTAAAGAAGTCAAGACAGAGGACACAACACAACATTCGAAGTCCAAAGACACAAAAAAATCAATGAAGAAGAAGACCAGAAAAAAGTATCCCGAATACAAAGTGTGACAAAGAGTTCATCCATTAGTTTATGAGCTGACAAACAAATTGAGCGAACAATTAATGAAATTAACTTAACTTACAATTGATTATCAAAACAACGGTTAATATGATTGTAGTTCACAACAAATTTTCATATAAAATGAACTTTTAATTCATTGAACATTTCATCCAATCATCGATTCGTTGCAAACAATTAGGACTAAAAAGTTATAAATAATATGTTTTTGATTTTATAACGAAAAGTGACGACAATTTTAATTAAGAAAAATCTGTAAATTTGTTTAATATCTGAAAATTAAATCAATTGCTTATAAAATATGTACACAAATATTGAAATATAAAACCAATTATTCGACAAAAAGTACCGATTCTTTCAAATTCCACTTTCATTCAAAAGTTTGCAATTTTATTATCTCATAGTTTACACAATCAAAGATCAAAACCATTCTTCTGAGTCATTGAAAGACAATTTCTATGAAACTAATCATTTGATTCTTAAATATAATAGAAACCGAATAATTGGTTGGTCTGATTCCTCGGCGCAATTGT